>UCOK01006858.1:10119-74069 GCA_900474325.1 Synergus umbraculus
GGGGGGGGGGGGAGATTCCTCAGCTGTCATAATTTTTCGAAATTCAGAATGGTATTTTTGAGGATAATTTGGATTCCAATTTCCTTTTTTCGGGGGCTTTAATCTACGTAAATTTCAGAGCGATTGGTCCCTCTTTTTGAGTTGAATCCTGTTTCGGCATTAGTTTTTTATTTCTCTGAATTCTGTGATAGGCACGATCCCATAAAATTACCTCAATTACCTCTAATAGGGAGCAACACCGACTCTAATAACGAGTGAGTTAGATTTGATGGTGTGAGTTGAGCAGCTGCTCTGATTTCATCTTCTATAATCATTTTTGAGTTTTACTTAAAGTCAGTTTTTTCTCTCATCATTTTCTGTCAATTCTTAAAATTAATATTTAATTCAATTCTAGGAGTACAGAGCGAGAAAATATCTGCTTCAAATATTTTTTCTCAATTTTGAAGTTAGATTTTCATTTATTCGTTTTATGCGAAAAGTATCGAAATTTAATATTTTTTCGCTCTGTATGCAGTCTTATATTGGCAGAAAGATTAGTGCTATAGAGTGAAAAAATATTTATCTATAATTTTCGTTGAGTAAAATATGGAGAATGGAATTTTGAGCTTGACAATTGGGTCCAACGCCCTTAAGAAAAATCGCACCTAAAATTAATTCTTTTCCTCAATAAATTAGAGTGGAGAATAATAATTAATAATAATAATAATAATAATAATAAAAGCACATATGAGAGTTTTGAGAGACTTGGAGAAACGTGCAAGCAACGGACACTGCACTCGGTTGCAACACGTAGTAATTGTTGCAGCTGAGCCTGGGCAATGCTGTAACGATCTGTTATATTATGCTGTGGAATACAATGCCGCAACTCGAGTTCCGTATAAGTAAGCTGACTACGATGCTTTTCACGTAAATGCACGTGCACGGCTCTCTAAAATATATAGTCTCTTTACAGAGTCTAAACTGTAAATGTAAACCGAGCAGAATTTGCTCTCGGTAAAAATGTTGCAAAATTTACACCAATTGAGGCCGTTAGGAGTCGAGAGAGAAATGAGAAAGATTGAAGTCGTTTGCACTTATGGTACATAGTAGAGGAAGGAGTTAAGCCGTCACCGTTTTAACGACCCTTTTAATAGTGTCATTACGAAATTACGGCTAGACAAAAAATTGCACGGAAACCACAAAAGCAAAGTTTTTATTCTTTAAGTGACACTTCAACTCGAATCAAAACAATGTCTTGTTTGTCCGAGATAAAAATTAATAAAAAAAGTAGCGCTTGCTTTTTTTTTTTAATTAATAAAATTAGTTCCAATGTTTTCATCACAGGTTTCATGCTTTAACTTTATTTGCAACTGTTGTCGCAAATATTGACATCTTATCTTTGCACGACCTTTATCGGACTCGATAGGTAGATAAGTTTAATCTAAAATGGCAACCGATCGTCTTTTGTCAGGATCGTTGCCCTCAAAATGCATAAATACTCGAGATTAGATCCCTGATACGGATAAGAGTGCAACAGCCGTCTGATTTGATCTGTTTTTTAATTTAACATCGAATGATCAGATTCGGATTCATTATTTTAAAATGTTTTTTTTTATTATTAATAATGAGGAATTACTAAAAAAAAATAAAAGACGTGAAAGGCTGGCCAAAAAAGTCGTTACAATAATATTGTTGTTCGAAAATATGTATTCAATACAGTTGGCTTAAAAAGTTTATTCAACATTGCTATGTTAAAAAGTTTATGTAATCAAGTTTTCACACAAAACTTGTCTGTACCGATTTATTTAAAAAAAACTTGTTTGCACAACTTTATTCAATAAACTTTGCTCCACAATTTTATTCAAAACAACTTTACTCCAAAATTTTATTCAGAAAAAAACTTTATCCAAAAGTCTTGTCCCGACAACTGTAGATTGATTATTTCAAACTATTTGAATTTTCTATTAATCACCAGGAATTTCTAAAAAAAAAAAAGACGTGACGCAATTGTGAACCCAAGTATCAAATTAAGTCGATTCCCTTGATTCACATTAGAAGATTCTTCCGCTTGTAATATAAGTTTAAGTTCATCAGAAACTCATCAATTTAAGTATTTGATAAGGTGCAAGAAAAATTCCAAGTGCCTCACGATTTTTATCTCAGAATTCCACACTTGTCATTTATGTACACAACACTAGAATTTATTCAAAATTAATTAAATAAAAATAATTCTTGTAAATTTATTAAATGAGTAAGTTGAATAAATATGAGCTATTGAGCTTGTTCTTATCTCTTGCATTCTCTCATTCTTAGCTGCGCGCGCAAGCGCACGCGCTCCCTCCCCTCCACTTTCTTCTGGCGATCGAGCACTCTTGCACGCGTATCATAATAATTATGACGTGCTCTGTCTATTCTGTTATGCGAACGCGTGCAGTTCAGCGAGTGAAACCGCGAGGCTCACTGCTTGTCGATTCACTGTCACTTTTATAATACCGTTGCTCCTTTAAGCGAAACGCTAATCGACCAACTTTTGCAGAAACTTGATTTATTATGATTTATCCTCAGAATCTGGAAGTCAATCAAATTTAAGGAGACACGTATTTTTTTATTATTAATGCCCACCAATAGATTCTGAGATATCGCCCTTTAAAATTGAGCCCTTAAGTCCCCACATCCAAGGGGTCCTGCGAGGTCGAATAAAAAAATATATTCTACAAAATCCAGAAAAAAGTATTTTTAATTATATAATAATTTCTAGTTAAACTCCGAGTTTCGTTAGTTGGGGTTCGAATCCCCTGATTTTTTAATGCTTCTTTAGTTCTGCATTAAAAAATAAAATTTTTGCTCAAGAGATACTTCATTTCTAGAATATAATAAGAAGATATCATAATCATTCAATTCCACTTTTCAGAGCCAGACACGTGTAGGGAAAGAGTTTAAGAATTCGAAATTTGGCAGGGTTGTATTTCCGATAACAGAAACGGAAGTCGTTTCACGTTTTTCTGGCTGCCTTCCAACTATCATTTCGTTTGTTGTATATATTTTACATTTTCTGCAACTTCGCATAATGCTGTATCTCAATTGTCCTGACGCAAACTTTATCGTCTGTCCCCATGGCCCACATTCACTTTATCGTTATCCCACTCGGTCAGGATGTCGAATGCACTGCCCTCTATCATTAAAAATTACTTTATTCAACTATCTATCATTTTTTTCTTATAGTTTAGATTTTAAAAGATTTTAAAAGAAAGGTAAAGAAAGTTTTCTATCTAGGCTCTTAGTGAAAATATTGTACGTAACGAACGGCTTAATCGATCCGTAATCGTAGGTAGAGTTAGTGAGGTTACTCGTGCGGAACGGGGACGAGTATTTAATTTTTCGCAGCGGAATTCACTCAACTTTAAAACTCAAAATCTACCTAACCACAAACGCCCCACCTCGAATCTTTTTTCCTTTATAAAATTTCGAAAAAGGGAGTTTTAGGATCTATCGTTTGATATTCAGAACCCCATCAATGGCAAAATTCACGACGACCTACTTTTAGGAGCCTGATCATAAAATTCCGTGAAATTTCCCACTTACAATTTTCTTTTCCGCGTCACATTTCCAAAAATAGATATTTTAAGCTAATTTTCTGCAGATAGTGTCTCGTCAATGGCAAGAATAGTCTTTCATTAATTATGATTGAAAAGTTCTGAACGTTCAAATGAACGAATTTTTGTATTGATTGTATTTGTATCTACAAAAAGTTTTTAAATATTGATTAATTTACATTGAAAATAATAAATAATTAAATAAACTTGTAATCCTGATTGTTATTTTTAGTTGGCACAATATTTCTGGATAAAATATAATTAAAAAAAAATATTTCGTTCATTTGAACGTTCGAAACTTTATTCACATCATTAATTTCCGTTTGTTTACACCTAATTAAAGAAGATATTTACAGTGAATTAAACTTACATTAACCTCTAACGACCCGAATCGTTAAATTCAGCTGTAAAAAAATCTTTTAATTTAATTCAAGATAAAGTTTTCACTGGAAGCATTTGAAATAACCGATTGGATTGAACTTCTCGGCTGACGCAGCTCGCGAAAGGTGAGATGGTCGTCGTAGAATTGGAGATCGAATTGGAAATGGCGATTAAGACTAGGGAGTAATATTGCTGCAAATGTCGGTCATACAACGTAGGCGTGATCGTTCCCACGATCTCCTGTGCACCAAGAGTTCGCTTATATACACATCCCTAGAGTAGTGATGCCCTCGCTAAGAGAAAGAGAGAAAGAGAGCCTTTTCCAATCGTTAGATGTGCGAGAGTCCCGCAAGGTCGACCTGTGTCGAGAAAACGATCGTTTGCTTAACGATACACCTTTCACGTTTCGAAAACTATAAAAATATTACATTTTTTCGATATTTAATACGATAAACTTATAGAGAACTGAAATCCATTTGATATGTTTTTATTTTTTTTTTATTTTTAATTTTTAAAACCGAGAAATTCGAATGGGTAGTATTGAGAAAGATTAGCGAGTTGGGTGTCATTAGTTGGGGTTCAAATCCCGGCGCGGGTAAAATTTAAAAAAAATATTTTTTGTTGGATTTGAGTTTATTCTTATTTTTTATTCGAAAAATTTAATGTTGGTGTTTAATTGGTGTCAAATTATTTTTTTATATCATAAATTAAAGTAATCGGATTTTAATAATGAAATAATTAGGTGTAATATTATATTATATTATGAATTATGAAGTGCGTTTATGGTCGTCTCGGTTAAGCTCGCACGCACTCGTAATCATTCTTTGGTACAACGACCGTCGATTTGAAAGTATAATTCATCACACTATGTTTCATACGATTAGCATACACCGCCGTCTAATAATCGACGCAAATCGTAGATCCGAACGTGATCCTTTGCACGCGCGATTCGATAATTATTGCATAAAAGTTGCAAGTCCCAAGGCCTTCTCGTTGAAAATCGAACGAGATGACGGAAAAAAAAATTCCCGCTCCTAGATCATCACCAGATGACAGACGCGGAATTTTATTCGTGCGGAACGTAATTCGAGACACGTGGATTTCAGGAAATTTCTCATTCATCCATTTTCATTCGTTCCGCTGTTTTCAATTTAAATTTTATCGTCTTCGGTTCAAATTTAATTTAGCTTTTTGTTCGACGCTTGATTGTCGGTTTTATGAATCATTACGAGTGCTTTTTGCAATTTTCTGTTTGAAATCTCATTTGAAGTGATTTATAATGTGCATCTCTTAGGGAACTGAATTATATTAGTTTTAAATTGATAAAAAATGTCGCATTAAGTTTTTTTTTACCAAAAAATTTACCAGGCGAAGCTGTATTAATATCTTTATCCAAAAAAGTTGTTTCAACAACCTCTTTTAAGAAACTTGTCGCGAAAAATTTATCCAAATAAACTTGTCTCAATTTAATAAAAAAAAAAACTTGCATCAGTCAATTTATCCAAGAAACTTAACAACTTTATTGAGAAAACTTGACCCAACAACTTTTTCCAAATAAATTGATCCAACAATTTTATCCAAAGAAAAACTTGTCCCGATAACTCGGTTAAAAAAAAACATTTATGAACAACTTTATTCTACAAACTTGTCTCAACATTTTTATCTAAAACTTGATCCAACAACTTTATCCAAAAAATTTGCTCTAAAAACTTTATCCAGAATACTGTTCTTGACAACTGGAACCAAAAAACTTGTCTCAATAATTTAAACCAAAAAACGCCTCAGAAACTTTACATAATTATTCGAAAACTTGGCTTAATATCTTTATCTTTATCCAAAAAACTTGTCCCAAAAATTTAATAAAAAAAAGTTGATTAATATTAGAAAGTCTGGTTTACCACTTTAAAAAATTGAGCGCGCATTAAAAAATACAAAATTGAAATACAAGAAAAATTGGAATGTTGAAAGGTTCGTAATAATTTCTGAAGTAAGAAAACTAAAAGGGGCCTGTTAATCTTGGGTAATGGCTAAAAGCCTTGTTAATGGTTACTTGTTGTCAGGAACATGTAGATTTATGTAACGTGTTTTATTGACACTCCCCTCCCCTCCCTCATTTTTTACAATTCCAGTCTTCGTTATCGACTTTTCAGCGTCTTGTAATCGAACTTAAATGCTTGTAACTGGTACCAGGGAGCCTATCCTTTTAGTCTCTCGTCACGATTATGCGTTAAAATGACTAAAGTTAATGGTGAGACAAAGTGCTCGGAAGAAACTCCTGGTACGGATGGAGAGGATAATTGGAAGGCTTGCGTCGAATGCAACTTCTCAGAAAAGTGACTCGAACGAATTTTTCAAGGTTTACCATTGCTCGTTTGCGCTTATTCATCGGAAACATAGTACTTTTAACTCAATCCAATCAATGCAAATACAATTTAACATATTTTGGAGGATATTACTTTATTGCCATCGCGAGGAATAAGATCACCAAGTTTCATCCTTTTGTCTCCAGTGTTTGGATAGTTATCCAACGGAAAACTCGCGAGGTGGGGCTAGGGTCAAACTAGATATGTAGCTTAGAAACATTTGGGTCACGAGTTGAAGACCTAGGGGTCTTTTAATTGAATTTTAAATCACCATGAATTAAACTCGATTCCGTTCCTGGTTTTAATTTATACCCGATTCCCAACCTACATTGTGATCCTATCAGAAAAAGGGGTAGTAATTTTCTCAGAGCACAGCTGCACAAAGGTGATTATTACAAGTAATAATTGATAGTTCAGCATTTAATCGCTGCTCTCTTTTTACATTGCAAACGCATCTGTTCTCTCTTTCCTTCTTTTGATCATTATTATTTTTTTTCTCTCTGTACTCGCAGATGATGCTCGAATGGTACTTGCCTTTTGTTGTTAGGTTCTCAGGTAGGCAAGGGGAACCTACCTATCGCAATGCATTTGCCCCAGGCTATCGCGTCTTCCCTTTATAGTTTATAATATATCGCCACTCCTTTTTTCAACAGTTTTTCAGTTGCAAGAAGAAAATTACACTCTGTGGCATTTGCATTAGACGCTCCGAGTCAATCGAGTTATCGGCAGATCGATTGTTGAATATAGACCAGCATCTCCCCATTAATACTCAATGCCATATGGTCGGCGTAAAGTTTTCTTCTGACGAGAACTCCGCCTCTCAAATATACCCAAGGGTCTCGTCGAGAACCATCTTGAAAACGATCTCAGTCTCGGTGGTCAAGTGTCCAATTTCAATAGACCAGACCGTTTTTTTTTTTTCTTTTTACATAGCAGGTAGCATCGATTCTTTTCATACAGCGTAACGAGAGCTTTGCAGAAAAATTCTCGGGGCGGAAAAATCTAGGGTACAATGGAACTTGTTAGTATGCTCAGCAGACGAGAATTATGACCCTGGATAAAGACGTTTTCTTTGCAAGAACTACCTGAATAAAACCCGAAAAACGACGGATTTGAGCGGATTTAAAAAAATGTTGAGATGGGTACAAGGGTTTCATTTTGCAGAAAGCTGCTCAATTTTCTGAGGTACGACGAGGACAATAACAAGAAATATTTTTGTAAAATTTGGATCAACTATTTATTAGTAGAACTATTAATATTGCACGACAAAGTTTTCCCAACTTTAAAACTATTTCTATAGCTTTATTATTGATGGGAAAACTTCTTCGCGCAATATGTATTAATAATTATATTTCCAATAACGTTGT
The DNA here is from genome assembly GCA_900474325.1 of Synergus umbraculus. NCBI lineage: Eukaryota > Metazoa > Arthropoda > Insecta > Hymenoptera > Cynipidae > Synergus > Synergus umbraculus. The sequence continues at coordinate 17,803 of UCOK01006858.1, forward strand.
ATTAACAACTTTATCTAATAAAGTTATCTCAATAACTTATTCAACAAATTTGTCTCAACAACTTTCTTCAATAATCTGCTCTCAAAAAATGTTTGCAGCTATTTCATCCAAAAAAAACCTTGTCCTGATAACTTTATCCAAAAAGCTTTTCTCACAAATTTCATCCAATGAAGTTGTGTCAATAATAAAATCTTTATTTGTTAACGTTGTTTTCGACCTTTTTTGAATAAAGTTGTGTAGGCAAGTTTTTTTATAAAGTTATTAATAAAACATTATTGAATAAAGTGGGTGATGAGACAACTTTGATGGGTAAACTTGTTAATAAAACTTCATTGGATAAAGTTTTCATGATAAGCGTATTAGATAAAGTTGTATTGACAACTTGATCTTGAGACCGGAAAAAGTGTTTCATTTTTCAAAGATAATAAATGGAAATTGATAAATCAGAAAAAAATTCTTAATGACTGAAATCCGTCTTCATCAGCTACCGAACGTTCACATCTTGAGATGTAATTTATTAACATCGACTATTTTTTTTGTTTAATGCACAACGCGGACAGTGGGTTAAAAGCCACTCCTCCGACGTGTATTGCTTCACGTTTACCGCAGATCCCAGACGTCAAGTATAATTTAACAGCGCGTGGAAAAATGAACGATTACGGATTCAAGGCCTTCACCGAGAGCGATTACCCGACATTACTTGCACCACGACAAACCGATCCATTCGCAATGCATTTCGACTCGAATCTGTGATCCACACAATAGTGTCATTGAAAATAATTTTTATACTTGATTCTTAGAACCTCTGATGCTAGCATCAGCATATTTCAAATCGTTTATCTTACCAAGGTCTGTAATTCCGAAAATAAATAGCAATCTGTTTCTCAACAAATTTCCAATACAATGTTGTGCCTAGAATTGTATCCAAATGAGTTGATTCGAAAAATTCGTCACCAAAAGTTTAGCCAATCTAAATAAATTGGCTCCACAAACTTTATCCGATAAAATTGTCCAAAACAATTTTTATTCAAAATTTTTGTCGCGAAAAGTTTTATCCAAAAACTTTGTCTCAGCAACCTTATCCAAAAAATCTTTGATCAACAACTTTGTCTAGGAACTTTATCTAAAACAAACTTGTCCTTTTGTCCTAACAACTTTGACCAAGACACATACTTCAAAAACTTTATCCAAAAAACTTGTATCAGTTAATTTATTCAACAAAATTTCCCCAAAATCTTTATTCAGAAAGTTTATAAAAAAATTGTCAACAACTTTAGCAAAAACAAAAAACTTGTTTCGACTATTTTACCTAAAAAAAACTATAAAGCTGTCGTTTACAACTTTTAGAAAAGAAAATACAAAAGTAAATTCCATCATCTACTAATAAAAATGAAAATACTTTACCAAAAGTTTATAGTTTTGTTTATAAATATTTAAAATTATAATAAAAACATTAATCCAACAGTAATATCAAAAGAAATAATCATAATTGAAAAAGTTATACCTTTTCGTTTATAAAAATTGCAAACAGCAGTTACAACTTTATACAAAAAAGTTTTTCCAACAGTAAAGCCTTAAACAATTCAGGGACTTTATCCTTCAACTTAAAAATTAAAAATCCTATTTAAAAATGTCTAAATAATTTTATAGTTGCAAAATTGTGCCATCAGAAAGAACCTGTGTACCAAAAATTAGGGATTAATCTCGACCCTGGACATTTTAATGGACGAAGTAAATTTCGAGGTGGGGGATTTTGAAGAAGAAAAAAATGGCAATTCTTTTCACGAGGAGGTCAGATAAAGGAGAAAAGATAAAGCAATCTCGATTGACCGTGAGATGTGAGTGTGCGTGGCCAGCTAAGAAGTCTATTCTAAACTTCGTCACGTTCGCGTCACAAATGACGATTCCGTGGTCTAAGGACGCTCGTGCAATAGACACGAGACCGAGTCGCCTCTTTAAATACGAGGAAGCGTAAACTCTCGGAGATTCAAGAACGAGGTGCTTCTTGCGTCAACAAGGATCCTTGATTCAATTACTTCCTTACAGGCTCTCTTCCCTTATCCGAATAAAGGACAAAAGTCAACATGATCCGTCCACTCTCCATTTATGTCGAAAATCGACGACAAATATTTAATTCCCTTCATTTGGAATTTCCTGACTCACCAATATCCCTGTGATCAAGTTTTGAATTCCTCTTTGATCTTGAAATTTAATACTCGCATTACAAAAAATCAAATGCAAGTAATCTAAGAATAAAAAAAATATTCAGAGGGTTTTTATCGAGTTTTAAAAGTTGCAAGGATATTTAATAATCATGTTGAATGAAAAAATGAATTAAATAAATTGCTTCGACCACTTTACCCATAAAAAACATGAACTTTGTCCTAAAAACTTTATTTAAAAAACGTTGGCTAAAAGTTTTAATTAATTTATTAATTTTAAGTACTTCATTCTCCACAAAGGAATTTCCAAACTCGCGAATCAAATTTTGCTAGGATTTTTAATAAGGAAGTTGGAAGCGGAAAAGTAAAAATGAGGAATTAAATAATTTGTTGGGATTGAAACGAGTTTGAAGAAGTGAATTGTAATCAAAATCACCAACACTGTTAGAGTAGATAATTATAAGTGGATATGGGATATAATATATTATTCGCCATTAGCCTGCAGCTGACGGAAGTAAAATACTTAAGGTCAAGCTGAGAGGCAGGCTCGCATCTCAACTCGGATTTGTTCGCGGCCTTCATTCTCAGAACGACAGTTTATCTATACGCGTTATACATTGCGATTGGCATCATGGATATATATGTATATATGTGAGAAAAATGTTCCATGTAAGTCATACCTTATCGGGGAGAAAGAATCAAGGAAAAACGTCTTCAATATTTTCATATCACTTCTGACAGACGTTTCATTGTAGTCAAGTCTTTGAAATGCGACATTTTATTAAGTCGTTCGAAAACATTGCACAGTAACTTTATCCAACAAAGTTCTATTAAAAATTTTATCCAAAAAAACTCGTCTTAACGACTTTATCCAATAAAGTTGTCTCAATAACTTATTCAGTAATGTTTTAATAATATTTTTATTCAAAAGATTTCTCTCAACAACTTTACATCTTTATTTTATCCAAAAAAGTTGTCTCAACAATTTTATTCAATAGAGATGTGTCAATAACTTTATCCAAAAAAATTTTGTCAATAATTTCATTTTAAAAAGTTGCTTTAACAAGCTTATTAAATCAAGTTAATTGAATTAAGTTATTAATACAAGATTATTGGATAAAGATATTGAGATAACTTTATTAAATAAAATTATGTGAATAAAGTTTCAAACGTTCAAATGAACGAAATATTTCTTTCAAATTATATTTTATCCAGAAATATTGTGCCAACTAAAAATGACAATCAGGATTACAAGTTTATTTAATTCTTTATTATTTTCAATGTAAATGAATCAATATTTCTAAACTTTTTATAGTTACAAATACAATGAATACAAAAATTCGTTCATTTGAACGTTCAGAACTTTTCAATCATATAAAATTTTTGAGAAAAATTTGATGGATAAAGTTGTTGGATAAAGTTTTTGGATAAAGTTGTGCGGTCAACTTTGTTGGATAAATTAGTTGAGATAACTTTTATTATTATAAGTGATTTTCCGCACTAAAACCGCAAATTGTAATAAATTCCAAAGTATGTAAAAAAGAAGCTCTAATTAGGTTAAATGCATCCATTTCGCGACGCTTTTTTACTTTCTGGGACTTTTTTCACTTTATGACTTGCTGCACGCCCACAAGTCAATTTTATTATACTGCAGTGTAGCCATAACATTTTTTATTGCGTTTCTTAGGCAGTTGGTTTTATAGGACCTCGCCCATGTGTTCGAAGGACAAGCGCATAATCGAAAGTTCTCGAGATGGCTAATATGTTTAATAATTATTTACTCTGTTCATTTCACAAGCACATGGACCCACTTCTTCAAGATTTTTTTTTACTTGCTTCGAGATAAACATATTGTTCAAGGTTTTAAATTAAATATTCCACATTTTACTAAAAAGTTAGTCTCTAGACAAGTATTGTCTGCAATCTGAATCTGTCGATTGGAAATAATGATGATAATCCGATTTTAGAAAAAGTCTCCCTATTTCTAGGAACCAGGAAGCTAATTGTGTATTGCCAACAGCATTACAAAGCTTTCCACGCTGTTGACGTCATTTACGTTTCAGTGAAGTTTCCCGCTAATCTGAGTTCCCTTTAGGCTGATGGAATCAACGGAAATGGGACGTGAATGCATCAAGCTTTGGACGTCTATTGTAAATTGGCTTAACCCTTTGACGTAGTTAGGCTGAGTCGGTTTTGTGTTGTGCCACCTGCAACCCCTAGAGAAAATCTCGATTACTACCTATTGATCTCAATCGCATTTTCCCCACGTCAATATAACATGATCCAACGTTATGGAACTCTCTTTTTGATTTTCCTTTATCCCTTTTTCTTTGCTTTCAATGCACAATTTATTTACAACGTACAAAGTATAATGTAGAATGCATGCTGGTTGAATTTTCACTATTTTCGTAACGTAGACTTTTTTCTGGACCATGAAAACTAAAGCTGGAGAAATGAATCTTATGGTAAATTCAACACGCAACGTTCAAAGGTCGTAAAAGCCCTGCCGCACATAAATAATGCGCTCCGCATTAATTTTGACCCCCTTTTAAAAAGCCCATCGTCACAAGAGACTGTAACGAGCACAGAGAACCGTTTTCTCCAACTTAAAACTCGTCGCTGAATTTTAAACTATTTTTTTTATGCTTTAAAAATATTCTTTATCCAATGAAGTTTTGTTTTTGTTAACAATTTTATTCTTAAAACTTGTCTCTACAACGACATCCAATAAATTTATCTCAACAATTAAATTCAAAGAAGTTGTAGAGATAGGTGTGTTAGATAAAGTTGTTGGAGCAACTTTGTTGGATAAAGTTGATGAGATAGGTTCGTTGGATTAACTTTTTTCAGCACATTTTTTGAATAAAGTTGTTTTAAAACTTTTATAGGATAAAGTTGTTGCATAAATTAGTCGAGAAAAGTTCGTGGACTAAAGTATTCAAAAATAGCCAGAACACCCAGTTCCCTAATTCTTCAATACAAATGTGAACACCGCATGTAAACCCCTCACTAAAATAAGAATCGCAGAAACCAAAATCGCAACTCCCAGAAGGCGAGAATTAAAGAAAGAGATTAATAGACTCTCGAAACAAACCAAGAGTAATAAAGATTGATAGATGTCCCCGAATAAATAGTCACACGCCCCTAACGAGACTCGAATCGCTCTCTGAATCTAAATCCCAACCAGAATAAAATCTCAACCACTCTAAACGATTACCCTATCAATCACACACATACACACACACACACACTCTCTCTCTCTCTTTTTCTCTAAGTCAAAAAAAACCTTCAAATTTTAACTTTTCTCCTTTCTTTCTGTTACAGACTAAAAAGAACAACCCCAACCACATAAAAAGACCCATGAACGCTTTCATGGTCTGGTCTCAGATCGAGCGGAGGAAGATCTGTGAAATCCAACCCGATATGCACAACGCAGAGATCAGCAAAAGGCTTGGAAGGCGCTGGAAAACCCTCGATGATGCTGCAAGAAGGCCCTTCATCGAGGAGGCCGAAAGGCTCCGACAACTTCACATGATGGAGTATCCTGACTACAAATACAGACCCAGGAAGAAGACCACAAAACCAGCCCCTTCCCCCAAACCTAAAGAGCTCAAAAAAAACAAGAAGTCCTCTTCTCCCATCTCTCCAAACCAAGTCTCCTCAAAAATCAGAAACGACTCCAACAACAACAATACCCAGTCTCCAATCAAGAGGCTTCAGATTCAACCAACTACCAATCCAGTTTCAAGGCTCAAGATCAGACTTGCCCTGGACAAAAGGCCAAGTGACTACACACCTCTTCCTCCAATCGTAACAGCCAAGGTACCAAGCAGTCCCTCCTGTGACACTCCAGACTCTCCAGAATCTGCCAGCTTCTATGATGACTCCTTCATGGACACCAGTTGTCTCCAATCAAAAATCAAGCAAGAGGATTTGGAGTACACCCAAGATTTTCGAAATGACAGGCTTCTATCTTCTGTTAGCACCTTCGAGACTTACCAACCTGGCGACCTGGAGAGAAGCTATCAGAGGACACCTTGTGGTCCTCATGATGTCTATGTCAAGGAGGAACCTCATGATATCAACACTGGAACGACAACAATTCAGTCTCTTTCGAATAACATTTCAAATATGTCGAGTATCACGACAAACACGACGAATTGTAATCATCTCAAGACTGAGGAATCAACGAACCCCAACCTGGCGGATCTGGACTCCCTTCTTCAAATCTCCTCGACAGATCTCCTCCAAATTCAGACGGACTTTAAACTCGATTTGGACATGGACACGATCACGACTGATCTGGACTCGTTTGAGACATCGAGTTCCAGCAGTGGATCGCACTTTGAGTTCACCTGCACACCAGATGTCACAGATATGCTCTCATCGATTGGGGTTCATGACGAGTGGGTTAGATTCTGAAGAAGAAAGGTTGACGATCGAGCTAGGAGAGATTTAAGAGTTCTGGTTTTGAAAGCAGCTTATTGTAATACTCTGGAAGTTTTGAGTTAAGAGAATTATAATTAGGTGATGATAAGATGAGTTGGAGAACGTTCGAGAGATTAGACTCGGAGTTTGAGAGCAAGAAACTGAATTTGACTTATTTATTTCTGTGCAGCTCTGTACAGTTTTTATTTTGTGTTTATTTTTATCTTTTTTAAATTCTCATCTCAAATGAGAAGTTATTGGTTTTTTTTTATTATTATTTATTTATTTTAGACTCTTAGAGAAATGAGGGGTTTTCTACATTTTTGCTTCTTTCAAAAGTATTCTGCGGTTTATGATTACTGAAAAACCGGTTGGTGAGGAAGGCTTCTTAATGAGTTTGGAGAAGGTGAGAATGTTGCTCAAACATCCTTTGGGAAAATCTCGCTGCCTTTAGAATAAAGGTTTTGTGGTTTGGCAAAGTATCGTTTTGATGGGTTTTTGATGCTGTTTTGATGCTGTTTTGATGCTGTGGGAAATTAATTTGAGGAAAAGATCTTTGAATTAAAAAGGGCTAATTGGTTAGGAGATTTACTTTCTAACGAAAGAATCCTCTTGTTTGTGAGTAAATTCTCCGTTTTTTTAAAAGAATTTATATCTTGTTTCAATCACGAAAAGAAAAAGAAACTTCAGCGTCCGGTTTCCACTTTTCTGAATTACGGATTCAATATCTCGATCAAAGGCCAGTATTATATTGCCACAACAAAAAGAAAAAGAGGCCGAGAATTTTCACAAGGGTCCAAACCAAAAGAAGTTAATCAGACCGGAAGTTGAACTCCAGCTGTTCGATTCAAATCTCTCGAACCGAAGGATCAAAATTAAAGATTTCTGCGAATTGTGAAAGCAGCTTGAATAAAAAGCCTCTCTCCACATTTTTGAAACCCAACACTGAATTTTTAGTCAAAAGTCACTTGGAAAGCTCTTGCCTAAATAAAAAAGAAACTATTTTTCGTAAAGGAAGAGACTTTTCGTTTGCTTTTTTTAAATCAAGTTTTTAGTGTGTTCCTTTTTTTTTTCATAATTAATCAAAAATAATCATCTAAAGATTGTACTTAGGATTATTTTAAGTTTATGTTTCTTCTAGATTCTTAAGTATTTTATTAAGGATTTCAAAACTTTTTTTAAGATTTTTAAAAATGTTTTTTTCTTTGAAATTCAGTGGATTTTGATTGCGGAATCAAAATGTGGAGTTTTTAGATTGGCGCTCGATCGTCTGTCGATGGCGAAATCGTCTTTCTTTTTTTTTACACAGACACACACGATATATAAATATTCGCGACATAAAAAGTATAATATAAGCGTTTTTGTATATTTACTGTAGCATACTAGTTTTGTAACGCTCTTTTCTACGAGAAAAGATCGCCGTGCGTCAATCGGCCTTTGAATAAAAGTAAAAATTTTTTAAAATCACTTCGGGTAGCGTTCGAGCAATAAAACGAAAAACGTGCCTCGAGATTTTTGCGCTGATTGCCGCTCGCCGATCTGACATGTTGTGTATATCGGTAAACACATATTTAGTAATATATAACACTTGTAGTATATATATAAAAGCAATCCTATGTCGTAAGTCAAGAGAAACGAGGCGTTTCGAGAAAAGAGCTCCCTGAAATCTAGGAACGAAATACTCAATAAAAAACAAAAAAATGGAGAATGAAAAATAAAGAAAATCAACCAAATTTCGAAAATTCTAGATTCCAAGTTGCTCTCGACTCTTTCCAGTCATATACACGCAATACGATGGATACCATAATAAATATACCAGGGTGGTTTTAAATCTGCCACTCAACAAATTAAAAAATATCTTCTTTCTTGAACCTCTCCATTCTGGCTCTTCTTATGGGTTTTGGATCCAAGTTCCAAGCTCAAAATTCGAATTCTTCATTTTAATTAACAAACAAAGTTTAATTTCTGGCTTGTTGAGTAAAATGAGGACATTTTAATTTTGAAGTTAGAACTTGAATTCAGACACCTTTAAATTTCAAAATTTGAACAATCAAAATTTAGAGAGATCTTAATTTATTGAGTGGACCATCCTAGTCACAACTATATAACAAAGTTGAAATTTCTTCTCGATGGTGCAGCAAACTCGAAATTTTGAAATGGATTTTCATACAGGGATTGATGCCACATCGGAAATAGATAAAATACTAGAAATATTGATACCTATTGAGAGAGTATATCGCCCTAAGCCTATTACGAGTATATGGCCAGGAGCATAATAACGTGCAGTTTTTTTTTCGTCCCTTTGAAACGGTATTTCCGGTTTGAGGAACTATCAATATCAAACTTTGATCTCATGTTCTTTATATTTACATACTTTAATTACTTAAAGGTTATTGATTATGTTAGAAAACTAATACCAGCGAGCCCACTACCATTTTTCTCATAACTAAGATTTTCTCTGTCGTTTCTTGCTTGTTGTGAGCCCTAATTTTATGGGCATTTTGCCATTTCCGAGTACCAGACGTGTCAGGGTCGAAAGATTTTTAAAGGAGAGTTTTTTAAAGCTGCATTTAGTAATCGAAAAAGAAAAATAATTAAGAGTGTTGGGTTCAAAATTCTGACCTCAAAATTTTATCTCCTAGTTATACTCAAACAATATTTGAACAATGTATATTTTCGCTCTGTATGCATATCTCTACTTAAAATGAGAATAGCGCTACAGAGCGAAAAAATATTTAGTTGTGATATCTGTTGTGTAAAATGAGGAAATCGAGATTTAAGGTGATTTTAAACACCCTTAATAGAAAGAAAAATAAAAACTAGTGCCTGAGCACCTCCGATCAAGGTTCAGAAACCGTCGTACAAAATCGAAAGCAGGGCCAAGAGAGTTAAAATATAGAATCAAGAGTATGTTAAAATATTGAATGGAGATCTTTTCTGGGTTTAGAGAAGAGAAAGGGATCGAGGTAGGGAAACACGTCTTCTACAGTAAATAATAAACAATAGTACGAAACCGACATAACCATTTATACAAAATACTACAGGCTGTGATGTGATGTATCTCCGAGAAAAAAAATTAATGTACTATAGAGTGGGAGACGTTAATAGGATTTCGATTCCGAGCAAAACCACAGAAACTCGTACCACAATATTTCTAAAGCGATATTTTGTAACATTTTTGGAACTGGGACGAAAAGTGCCATTTTTTGGCGTCAAGGAAAAATAAGATTTAAAAGTATTTTGTAAATTTTAAATTGTAATCAAAGTTTTCAGGAGGCCAAAAACATATCACCGCTTTTATAATTGCATTGTGTTTCAGTTACTTTTAATTCGAAATGTGCAAATTGAAGACTGGAATCAAAGTCACGTAATTTGAGATCTCAAAGTGCAAATAAATAAAAGACTGTAATCAAAAATTGCCATTGAGTCGAAGCTAATCCAAAAAATATTTAAATTTCCTATTCTATTCGAAAATCTCTTAAAATTCTTTTTAGTAATCGAAACATTTCGAATGCAATTATTTTCATAAAAAATCGAAAATTATTCCTGTGCCAATACGTAATTTTGTAAACCTCTTTTCGGTCATTTAAAGTGTGCGTAGAATTTAATAAAAAAAAAAAAAACTAAGGAAGTACTTCGTGGTTAAGAGTTTTGATATTTCATAGATTTAATGAGCGAGTCTTTCCGATCCAGAATCGCAGATTTAAATTTTGTTCGTGGCTTGTCTTTGTGGAAGTGAAGTTTTTTTTGCGAGTTTTGTGATTGTTCGACGGCATTGTAAGTTATTCATAGTCTCTGTATTGTATTTGTGTAAACGTCAAAAGAAAAAAGAGTCGCTCTAAGATATACGATAAGGGAAGAAATTTAGTCGAAGAGTTGAGATTGAAAAAGATGGGATCAGAGAAGAGAGAATTTTAATACCTTCAGAGGAAGAAAAGAAACTTGACAAGTAATTAGTTGGATCCAAATAAAAATCTTCGAAATTACATTTCCTCATTTTACTCAACAAACAAAATAATTAAATATGAGTTTTTTTTATATAAAATGAACAGATGAAATATTGAGATTAAATTTCGAATTTTTCGTTTTGTGCAAAAATGATTAAATCTAAATATTTTTTCGCTCTGTAGCCATAATTTCACTTAAAAAGAGAATCTATCTACAGAGTGAAAAAATATATAATCGTAATATTTATTGTTATTAAGTAAAATGAGGAAATGGATTCCCTTGGAGATGGAATGAAAAATTAATTTCGAGTACTTTTTTTTTCTCTGAACGGTGAATTTTGTTTTTTTTTTTTTCCGAGCGGGTTAACGTTTTCGCGAGGATGAGATGAAAAACTATTAACAGATTTCAGACGACGGGTTTTGTCGGAGAGACGGGGTCAAATTTCTGCTCATTTTGAGGCCTCCTTTCTCCACAAGGGTCGAATTACGTCCTCCATTATTTGCGAGGTCCCTCGGTGATTTGTCAGGACCGTACGTGCGTTTCTTTTTTACCGTCGAACAGACTCCCCAATTTTTCGAGGGATTTACAAAGGAACAAAAAATTAAAGAGAAAAAAAAATAATATCGATGCTCAAATAAGTATTAAGTTGTACGACTCTGGTAGCCCTGACAATCTGCCGGTTTCACTCATTCGTTACGATTAGAGTTTTTTCAATTTTTGAAATCATACAAATATATATATTATATATTACTATATATTATATGTATATGATATGGCAGAATTAGGTGTGTAGTAGTTTCTAACAAATTTTTAGCGTGTATATATGTCCAATTGAAAGACGAAGTTCAGAAAAAAATCGTCTTTTTAATTATAAAAGTCATCCAAGTGGTTTTTTGTTACTTCGGATATTGCTCTTGGTGTACACGAATTGGTCTTACCCAGAAAAAAAGGTTCCCGCTATTTTATTTTATGATGGACTCTTTGCAAGATATTTTAACCGTTTTTAAAAATTTTCCGAGAAAACTTGTTTTTTTTTTACCTCTTTTGCTGACGACTTGGGAAAAAAACATTTTTTTCTGGGTGCCAGGAAGCGTTTTCAGTGTGGCTTTTACGAGGCTTCGTAAAAAGTTGTTTAGCTAGTCCAGAAGTCGTTTTTTTTCGACCTCAGCAATTGCGAGATGCAATTTTATCAAGTAAAGTTTCGTCCAAAAGTCGTTGACGTTTATCGACGAATCTGTAACATAAAGTACACCACAGTGCAATATTTCGTATTTCCTTTAACGTATCCGAAAACTTTTTTTTTTTACTTTTTTCTAAAAGAGAATAGAAAGCAAAAGCAGAAAAGAACGTGAATTTTTTATTATTGCTATTAATATTATTATTATTACTATTATTATAACTATTATTACTATTATTAAAATAGTGAAAAATATGAAAAGTAAAAGAAACAGAATAAGTAAGGAAAAGGGTCCTTTTTGGCCAAGAAATCTATTTTTCAGATGAAAAGCTTAAAATGAAAAAAATGAAGCTATATTTTTAAAAACTTTTTTAATCCTTTTTTTTTTCTCGCATTTCGTTCTCTTCGAGACTTTTGTCTTTTTTTTTTTACTCATACACACACGCACACACATTTTTTTGATCTTGTTTGGATCATCGTTTTTGAAAGTTTGCGTTTTTCTTATTTTTCTTTTTTTGAAAAATTTTTTTGATCATTGGTAACTGAAGTACTTGTAACAGATTTTACGATTATAAAAGTAAAAGGAAGAAATATCCAGTAAAGAAGATACGTCTGTAAGTTATCTATTCTAGATTCTTAAGTTACAACACTTTACTGTTTAAGAAAAAAGAATGTTGCGCTAACGACTAACTTTAACCATTGTACATTTGTATTTAGTACCCTTGTTTATAATACTTATTATCTTGTTATTAAGTACCCGATTTATATCATTTTTTATCGAAATTATTAAAAAATCTTTTGAAAATATTTACTTGGAGTTTTCCTATACCTGAATTATCGACCAGAATAAGATGCGCTTTTATATTAAGAAATAATATATTTAGTTTATTTATAAATTTTAATAGAATTAATTTTTTAACATTTCGTTAATTTTCTATTGAAATTGACAAGTTGAATTTTTTCAATTAGAATTATTTATAAAATATTAGTAGTAATTAATTATATTAATTAGAGCGATTTAATTAAGCTACTATTAAAGAGATACAAATTCCTGTTTCTTGGATAATAGGTAAGTATTTTTTAACAAATTAATTTTCTTTTTAATTAACCCTTGAGATTTTTTTAAATTATTGAAACTATCTTGGTATCCTTTGAATTTAAAAAAAAATTACATATCCTAAAATCACAAAATATTTTTAAATCTTTAGAAAATATCGAATCCTTCAGAATTCTATTTTTTAAATATGCTTGGAAATTTTTAAAACCTTTATAAAACCTTTCAAAATCGTATGAAATCTCTGGAAATCTTTTAAAATATATATTTTTAAAATTAATTTTCTTTATAAAAAATATGGTACGAATAAATTATGAAATTCGACATTTTTTTATGTCCTTCAAAATGTCCGTTGACATTTGTTAAAAATCTTTAAAATCGACAATTTTAATGCAGACCTTTGAAAATCTAAATTCTTAAAGATCAGATGAGTTATTATTTGAATAAAACACCTAAAAGAAGTAGCCTAAAGTTTTTATACTTTATTACCTAAAGTAAATCCAATGCAAGTAACTGAGCAGATAAGCAATAATTTTTAAATGGAAAGAATATTTCTCATAAATCGTTCTTGAGATATCAGAAATTATCGATGGTCCTTGTAAAGAACAGTTTATCTTGTTAAGTACTTCAAATGTTTGTACATAAAAGTATCAGACGTGTGAAATACTCATCAGCAACGATAAATAACTACTTTCTTAGTTTCTTTCATTATCATTTTCCACTTTTAATGAGGGAATTTTTCCTTAAAAATATGCATAAAACAAAATCAATATTACCTTTTCATCTGACGATGAGAATGAAATATATAATCATTGACCAAACATGAAAAAGTCGTAAAACATACTGTTAGTTTCCTGTCACAAACAAAGTGATAGGATATGCCACAAATAATTTTCTTATCACGCAGTCTTTTCCAATAAAACATTCATTTTTATTACTCAAGAAGTTATGCTTTATTTTTCAATTGTCTGACTTTAATGACTCTTGCTTTTATACATATATCACCTTCTGCATTTATTATTCAAATGCTGAGGGTTTATAATATAAAATAAATTGTCGAGTGTCACAACTCTTTTTGTACAGTAGCAACAAGGAGGCGAATTTTATTTTAGGATAGAAAACTCACTTTTTATGACACGGTACGTAACTTACACTTTCATTATTTCTTTCTTCTCGCACGGAGAGCTCAGTTTGCGTTTACGTTTTCATATTAACTGTGCAAATGCGTTCCGGCAATTATCCACACCACCGCTTTTGTCTCGCATGGAATTAGTTATTACAGATAATTTCTGTAATGGAGCTGTAATTCCTTGGCAATAGTCATAACTGCTCGTGAGAGGCGTGTTTGTCAATCAGTCACGGATTAAGGAGAAAACTAGCAGAGTATAAATCAGAATATATGTAGCTCCCAATAAGTCCTGAATAAATGCTGCTGATTAAATTTATCAGAAACTGAATTCATGTTTTCATCTCGCTTTGGTCTATAGGAAATCAATATTCTTGCTCTTTTATTGTAAATACAAATTTTCAAGCTCCATACAAAATTAATACAGGTCATTCGAATTCTTAAACTCTTTTGAACTCTTTTGAAATCCTTTTAAATTCCTTAAAATTAAATAAAATTTCTGAAAATTCTTCGAAATTATCATATGAGAGGGTGGCTAAATGTCAGGGAAGTCAGAGAAGTCAGGGAAATTATCCAAAGATTTCGAAAGATTATAAATAATTTCCAGGTATTCTCTGAGATTCTCTAGAGATTTCTAATGATTTCATGACATTTTCAATAATTTTAGAGGATTTTAAAAGATTTTTAGGAATTTTAAATGATTATAAGAGATTTGTATAATATTTATAAGATTTAGTTGAATTTTGAAAGGACTTCATGAAATTTTAAAAAATTTTTAAGGAAGTTTACGGAATTCAAAGAATTTTAAGAAATTTTAAAGGATTTCACGACATTTTTATGATTTTCTGAACTTTTTGTGGAATGAGAGAGAATTTTGAAAAGTTTTCAAAAATTATAAAAGTCTTTTACGCATTTTAAGGGATATAAAAAATTTTCATGGAATTAAAAAGAAATTTAAGAAATTTGTATTTTAAGAGATTTTAAAGAATTTAAGTTTTCCTCATGGAATTTAAAGGATTTCACAGAATTTTTATGATTTATAAAAGATTTTGTAGAAGTTTAAGAAATTTCAAAAGGCTTTCAAGAATTTTAAGAAATCTTTACGTATTTTAAGGGATTTAAAAGTTTTTCGTGTAATTCTAAAGGATTTTAAGAAGCTTGTAAAAATTGTAACTAATTTTGACATTTTAAAAATGATTTTAATAGTTTTTGTTTTTTTTCGAATTTTAATAGTTTGTGAGATTTTTTACTTCAAGAGTTCTTTTTAGAGATTTTAATGCACTTTAGGGAATTTCAAATAATTTCACGAGATTTTTATGATTTGTAAACGATATTGTAAAATAATTAATTGTAAAGGATTTTATGGAATTTTAAATATTGTATAGTGGATTTTTAGGATATTTAAAAAGGTTTTTAGGAATTTCAAAAGATTTTAGCGAATTTTAAGGGATTTCAATTCCTCGTGGAATTTTAAAGTATTTCACGAGATTCTGGAAACTTTTTATGGAATTTTGAGGATTAAAAGAAATTTTAAGAGATTTTAAGTACACAATTTGAAAATATTTTGAAGTTTTTCTTGGCATTTAAAGTATTTTGTAATTTGTCTATTGTTGAAAAACATGCAAAAATATATTTCTAGGAACTTTACACAGGTTTTCATGTAAATTATTATTGAACTAAATATTTTATGATTATATTATTTCATATTAATAACTATATAGATTTAAAGGGATTTAAGAAAAAAAGAGTTTTTAATAATTTCAGTCAATTTTAAGAGGTTTAAAAAAGTTTAAAGAATACTAAAACATTTTTATATTGCCAAATTACTTCAAAATTTTGAAACTTTTTTGAATGTTTTGAAATTCCTAAAACTCACTAGAAATCTTTAGAAATCCTTTGGCATATGTTTCAATAACTCTGGAATTTCTTGAAAATTCTTTAATTTTTTCATATTATTTTTAAATCCTTTTATATTTTTTAACTTCATTAAATATTCCTTATAATATTTACAAATATTTTTAAATAATTGAAAGTCTAGAAAGTATTATGATTTTTTTTCTGTATTCCTTAAAAACTCTTTAAAATCACTTGAAATCTCCCGAAATCCCTCTAAACTTTCTATAAAATCACTTAAAATTTCTTAAAATCCTTTAGGAAATCTTAATATCTTTGAAATCCTATAAAATCTCTTGAAATATTTTTAAATTCCCTAAAATCATTTCAAATTTTGTGAAAATTCTTGAATTTTTTATATCATTTAAAATTCTTTGTAAAAATTAACATAATGTGTAAATTAATTTAAAATCTTGGGACTCTCCTTATTTCTTTAAACATTCTTTAAAATAACTTGAAATCTATTTATATTATATCGCTTTAAATTCTTCTCAAATCCTTTAGGAAATCTTGATATCTTTGAAAACTTGGAAAATATCTTCAAATCCTTTTAAATTCCCTAGAATCACTTAAAATTTCTTAAAATCTTTTTAAAATCCTTTAAAATTCTTTAATATTATTTAAAATTCCTTCAAATACTTAAACAAATTTTTAATACTCTAAAATCTTGAAATTCTATTAAAAAGTTTTTAAATCACTTATTGTTTCTATATAATTTATAATAGGACATTTGTTTTCAGAAAATTAAATAGTTTAATAATCAAATATTGTAAATAATGATTTCGCAAAATATTTTTTTAATCCTGATGGGGTGTTGACCAGTTTTTCCCAGGTGGGGTATTTACAAGGGCTTTTTTTAGGTAAACTGACAAGGCCCTGGCCAGTTTTCCTTAAGTAGGGCAATCTTTTGCCAAAGCCTTACAAAAGCCTTGTGTGGGCCTTGCCAGTTACTCTGGTTAGGGCCTCATCTGAGGTAGAGAAAACTGGCCAGGACCCTGTCAGAACCCCATTAAAATTTCTGCACGGGATAAGTCTCTAGTACTTATTTAAAATCATTGAAAATCTCTTGAAATTCCAGAAAATCACATAAAATCATTTGAAACTTGTTAAAATTAAAAAAAAGAACCTTGAAATGTTTTAAAATTTCACCCTGCAAATATATAAATCCAACGAATAATAAGTGAAACTGGATAAGGCCAGAATATTGGCACACGGAGAGAAAGCTATGGTTGGTCCAACCATAGAATATTGAAAGATATGGGGCAACCATATCGCTATGGTTGGTGCAACCATAGTATGGTCAGCACAACCATAGTTTGGTTGACGCAACCAAAAAAATAGATAAGCTAAGCAATTGAATGGTTGCGCTGACCAAGCTATAGTTGCAGCAACCATAGATATGGTTGCCCCATATTTTTCAATATCTATGGTTGGCCCAACCATAGCTTTCTCTCCGTGCATTATCCGTTACAACTTCTCCTTTTTAATATGATAAAAATTAAAAAAAAATGCATGCTGCGTATAATCTCGAACATAAAACTTTTTTCCGTAATGCATGCAGCGTATGATTGTAATTATAATTATAACAGAATCATTGATTTTTATTTATCAGTGAGGAGAGTCCACGAGGCTACACAATGCGTCAGAATTTCGTTAT
The DNA here is from genome assembly GCA_900474325.1 of Synergus umbraculus. NCBI lineage: Eukaryota > Metazoa > Arthropoda > Insecta > Hymenoptera > Cynipidae > Synergus > Synergus umbraculus. The sequence continues at coordinate 35,248 of UCOK01006858.1, forward strand.
CTTTTGGGGAGATAGCATGTTCTTAAGGTCAAATTGCATCATCCGCAATCCACGGCTACTGATCACGCTAAAATATACCTGACCTTCCTCACACACATATATATATATATATATCGGGAAACAGTCGCGTATGCGTTTGCAAGATAATAAGTGATTTGCTACGGATAAACATCGAGGTGCTGGTATTATTTGTACTTTCCTTCGGATTCGTTATTTACTGACCGCAATGCATTCGTTAAAACATGATTGTATTTTACGTTGTAATCAATTCCACCCTGGTGCTCCCGATCCTTTTCATTTCTATTATTTTCGCAGTAATTAACATATCAATGCATCCCATTGTGATTTTAAGTCATAAAGATTAATTATCTGGAAAGTAGGTACAAATTATTGAAACAAAGGGCTTTTCATCGCCCATAAAACAATGCGGAATGAAACTATAACAATATCACGTAAATGACCCATAATTACAAGATTTTATGTATGTATTTCGGTTATTACTATGTAAAATGCGCAATGATTTAAATCAGGGTGAATATTTTAATCGGAAATTGATCTTGCACGGAATAAAGATAATGACTGAATTTATATACCATTTAAAATAGTTAACATGCGCTCTGAACGCATTTTTCCTGGAATTTAGTAACTTTTACTACTTTAAATTGTAACTTTTGCATGCAATGAAAAAATAGGGCTTTTAAGTTTCTTAGCCAAAATTACGATTTGGATTAGTAATCGTTGATTTTACCTGAAAATTTCATTGTTTTATAAGAAATGGTTTACGAACTGGAAGATTTTTATAAATGCCTAATTTTTTCTTCTGCAGATGTTTAAATGTATACCTGTAACTCGAAAAGTTTGCATATTATATTGAAATTAAAAAATATGTGTCTATTTTTTCTGTATACCTAAAATACGAAAAACAATATTCGAAGCGATTTTATTTTATTAAAAACCCAAGTTAAAATCTTATAAAATTTGTGAAAACCTCTAAAATTTCCCAGAACCTTTTTGAAATTTTTTAAATTCCACGATAAGATTTAAAGTCCTTTTACATCTTTCAAGTCTACAATAATAAAATTATTAGAAATCTCGTTGAATTCCATGGAATCCTTAAAATTCTCTAAAATCTTTTAATAACCAAAAAATCCTTTCAAATTTCTGGAAATTTTATCACAACATTAAAAATTTTTTAAAGTCCTTTAAAATTCTCTGAAACCTTTTGAAATCTCTTAAAATTCCTCGAAACTGCATAACAAGATTTAAAATCCCTTAAAATCTCTTAAAATTCGTGAAAACCTTTTAATACTCCCAGAAACTTCTTGAAATTCTTTGAATTCTACGATAATATTTCCCATATTTCCTTTAAAATTCAGTAAAATTATTAGAAATCTCATCAAATTCCATGCAATCTTTTAAAATTTCTAAAAATCTCTTATAAATCATAAAGATCTCTTCTTGAAATCGCTTAAAATCACATTAAAATCCTCAAAATTCCTTTCAATATGTTAAAATTTCTTAAGATTCCATAAAATTCCTCGAAATTCTTAGAAACCGTTTAAAATATTTTTAAATTCCTTGAAATTCCACAAAATATTTTTAAAATCATAAAAATCTATTGAAATCTCTCGAAATTCTTAAAATTATTAGAAATCTCTCAAGATTCCATAAAATTCCTCGAAATTCTTAGAAACCTTTTAAAATATCTTAAAATTCCTTGAAATTCCATAAAATATTTTAAAAATTAGAAAAATCGCTTCAAGTCTTCTAAAATTATTAGAAATCTCATAAAAATCCATTAAATCCATAAAAATTTCACAAAATATCTATTAAAAATCGACAAATTTCTTGAAAGCCTTAAAATCTGTAGAGCCTTTGAAATCCTTTTAAATTGTACTAAATCTTTTAAGAATCGTAAAAATCTATTGAAATTTCTCGATAAAATTTCTTGACAAACCAGTGGGTAAAAAATTGAAAGAAGTTCTTAGAACGTCCTAAAAACGTCCTATGTCAGGCCAAAAAATGTCCAATGTTCCAAATACGTCCTAAAACCGTCTATGGAACATTGGACGTTTTTTGGCCTGACATATGACGTTTTTAGGACGTTCTAAAAACTTCTTTCAATTTTTTGCCCATTGGGAAACTTCAAAACGTCCTAAAATTCCCAGAAAATATAAGAAAAATCTCTCGAAATTACTTAAAATTATTAGAAATCTCTTAAGATTCCATAAAATTCTTTGAAATTCTTAGAAACCTTTAAAAATATCTTAAAGTTTCTTAAAAACCCATAAATGACAATTTTAAAGTTATATAAGAAGAAAAGAAAAATAATTACGCGCGTATGGCGCGTGTGTTTGCTTTGCTATTTATTTTAAATAAACTATTAGGGACTGATATAAAAAAAATTATGCTCACTTTTTTGCCGAACTTGGAAACTATAAGTGACAAAGATGCGTATCTCTTAATTGAAAAGGTATAATTCTATATCGAGTTCTTACACGTGTACGGTCGACGCACGTATAGAGACGTGGGCGAGACAAAAGTTGACGGTAAGTGCAATTATCAAGTTGGCTCGCGAATGCATACGTATCGTGACTTGATTCATGAAGATTAGTGACTCCTGACTTCTCACACGGACACGCTTGAACGATAATGCGCAGTAGCTATTAATACGAAGCCGTTGCCCAGTGCATATACATGTGTACATGTGCAAAGAAAACTCGGCTCGCTCTTCTGGTTTCCACGAGGTACAACCGCTTGTGGCTTAATTCTTGTGGCATCTCGCCATTGGGAAAGAGAAAATGCGTCTAATATCCTTTGTCTTGTTTCGATATTCTAAACAATTCAAAGTAGCACACGTACACAGTTGTACATATGTACAACTGTGTGTAACTGTGTATGGGTGTATTTTCGATGGAAACGACGAGTCAGGGGAAAACAATGAGAAAAACGGGAAATAGGAATGGAATTCCTCGAAAATTCCACTCGCTCCCAAGATATATCTAAACGAGCTTTTCCGAAATATTTGAAATGTCCTCCGAGTAATTATATGTACTTATGTATTTAGAAAATTTAATTTTATCTTCTTCATTTTTTTTTATGTGACCTTTGCTGCTTTCTAAATCTGAATTAGGAACAAGTTACTAATGAATGCCAAAAGGCGTGTAAAATGTTTTACATTTCTGATTACATACTTTTTTTGTATATGCTTAATTGCTTATGCATACGAAATATGTATTATATTTTTGAAAATGGTGGCCACTCATATCTCTCAGAAAACACTTTCAGTCGCTGTTTCCAGGTGAAACGTTTCCAGGTCATTTGAATAATTTGAAATATATGAACTTTCCAGAACTGAAGTTTAAAATAAAACGGTGAAACTTATACATAGTGATCTGCATTTTATTTGGCGCTTTAAATCCAAATTTAAACACTTTTATAATGCAGAGAAATAATTGTATAATTATTTCAATAAATCTATCACATTTTATAGAAATTTACCCCAAGAAATTGATAAAATTTTCATTATTTCGAAATTGGCTTGAAGTTTCAGACGTCTAGTCTGACGAAAATTTTTATTTTATTTATTTTTTTTGCATATTTTGGATTAGGAATGTGAAAAAAATTCCGAAAATTATTTTGTTTTTATTTTTTTACTAGTAAAAATTTACCAGGCGTTACCCGCGTTTTTAAGAAATTTCAGGGGATTTTAGAGATTTTAAGTGATTTTAAGTGATTTTTCATTATAGCAGAATAATTTTGATAGCTTTTAATTTACCCGAAAGAAAAAACCCATAAATTTTACAGTGAAATTCTTTAAAAACGTTTAAATCTACTGTAAGTGTCTTGAAATAGTTTAAAATATATGTAAAAATTCCTTAAAATTCATTAAATTCTCTTGAAATATCTTGAAATCTCTTAAAATTCCTTAAAATCACTCCTCTAAACTTGAATCAGTGAAATTTAACTGATTACCAGTCAAATTTCACTGATTTGCAGTGACTCTTTTTTCATGATTTTAATCAGTGAAAAATCTACTGAAAATCAGTGAAAAGTCACTGAGATTTTTAGTAGTTTAGTGAAGATGACTGAAAATTTCAGTGACTTTTGACTGATTCTCAGTGAACTTTCACTGATTAAAATCGTGAGAAAATAATCACTGAATATCAGTGGAATTTGACTGATTCAGTTTTAGAGAGCAGTTAAAGTGTCTTTAAAATCAGTTAAAATGGCTTAAAATCTCGTGAATCTCTTTAAAAACATTATTAATAACTCTTTTAAACTCTTTGTTTAAAAATCTCTTTAAATTCCTAAAATCAATCAAAATCTTTTATAGCATCTCTTGAAATTCCTTAAAATTATTAAAAATCTTTTGCAAATTCTTCTCATTTCTCTAAAATTGCTCCTAGGAAACAAATAAAAATGTTGAGCTTTGGGAACTGTGAAAATTTTTTTTTTGTTATATCTTTTTGAAAAATTGAAAAAGTGACTTCGTCCTGAGCTCATTTTAAGCAGAATAATTTTGATAGCTTTTAACTTACTCGAAAGAAAAACCCCATAAGTTTCACAGTTAAATTCTTCTTATTTGTATTCATTATTTTTACTTTATAACTCGAACTCTTTCAGACATGAAAAGAGCATAAATATTGCGAAGGCGTTAGAACGATAAACCCATTAAAATGTAAATTTATTGCATTGCAACACATATATTAAAGCAATATATGTATCTAGCTCAACAATAATATATATCTGATTTCCCCGCAATTATAAATAATACCGCCCATCCAAGTCCATCATCAATTTTTCGATTGTTTCCTTGGGAAATGAATTTTTTCCAACTCGGTCAATCTGTGCATAAAGATAAGAGAATGATCGTTAGTGAAATGGCCGTTTCTCGTAAATATCGAAAAACATACGTACTTACGATAGCCTTACTATTTATACATACGAAATTATAGATACATACATAATATTCATATATATATATATGTATATTTTGTATGTAATATGTATCCTATATATATATATATATATATATAAAGTGCATGTAACCGATATTCTTGGAACGAATCCGGTTTATGCATATTTTCTAATTCCCAAGTTTGCGCATTTCACACAACATTGCTATCATATATGTAGGTTATGCGTGCATGTTTGTTGTTACTTGTTTGTATATGCGTGTGTGTATGTGTGAGGATGGAATATATTAAGTTTGCTTCCTTCCACGGAAAAATAATACATTATTTATCATGAACGGTAGACAATGAACAGACGGTTGATTATGCTCAGATATGTACGTCGTTCCGTATGACTAGGATAAATAACTATACTAGTTAAGTACCCTCATATGTGTAACATAACGCTTTTCGTTTCGGATTCATCGCCTTTTCTCCTAACAAAAAATGAAAATATTCGCTTACAAGCAATTAACAAGGTAATTTGCAAGTATAATTTGATTTGTTGCTCGATTATTCAATGTACGCGAAAGATATTATATATTAAGGATAATGTATTGTTTGCGGTGTAACCAGAAGCGTCAACTTATTTTTTATTTTTATTTCTTTTTTTTTTTTTTGTAATTAGATTTAATTTACTTGCTGTAATTCATTCTCTTTTATTTATTTTGGAGAATGAGGGTCTCTTATGGGATGTATTTATATTATTAACTGATAAAATAGAGGAAATTGGGTGACTTTTTTTTTAGGAAATATAATAAAGAGAATAATACAGGGGAATAAATTATTTTGAATAAAACTAATACAAGTACATTACATATAATATATTGAATTCAATTTGAAATGCGATTTTTAGAAAAAATATATATTTAATTTTTCAGGCTCACCAAGATGGATTTTCAAATACGTATATAGTATTTGAATTTTTATTTCTTTACTTTTTATTTTATTTCTATTTATTTTTTATTTTTTTATATTTTTTTATTTTTTAAATATTTTTTACATATGTATTTTGATGTACTAATTACGAATATGATAGTGACAATTGTCGCAAACAAAAATCATGGTTTTTCAAGATTATCTCAAATAATATACAAAACTTAAAAAAAATTTTCAAACAAAAGTTGTAAATTATATCGAAATACATATTTTTTATTTGAATCCTTTTTTTCTACGAGTGATAGTTTCCGAGAAAATTAGAGATACCCAGTGGGCAAAAAATTGAAAGATGTTTTTAGAACGTCCTAAAAACGTCCAATGTTCCAAAGACGTTTTTAGGATGTATTTAGAACATTGGACGTTTTTTGGCCTGACATAGGACGTTCTTAGAACGTTCTAAAAACGTCTTTCAATTTTTTGCCCGCTGGGTACATCGATTGTCATAAAAGAATATTTGAATAATTGAAATAATTAAATTAAAAATAAATAAAGACAATAATTATACTTACCTTTGAAATGTAACGTCATGATGTATAGTGGAAAATTTTTAGAGATTTTTTTATTTCTGTAAGAAACACTAACCCGAAAAATTTTAATTGTAAGAAACACAATCTTATTATTCTGTAAGAAAAACAATTCGAAAAATCTGTAAAAAAAAACATACACACTGAAAAAAAAATTTTTTAAGTTTATTCATGTAAAAAAACAACTCTTTTTCTTTTTCAGTTTGTAGAATACGCGTGTTCTAATTGATTATTTTGATTAATACGCATTTTATATTTTCCGTAAGAAACACATACTTCTTCAAAAAATTTGTGTATAAATGAAACAGATTCAATAATGGATAATTTAATAATAATAATTAAAATAATAATATTATTATAATAATTAATTTAATAAGAATTTAATAATTTAAATCATTTTGAACAAAAGTTTTGGAGATAAGTTTTAAACGCAGAGAAATGTTAATAAAAGATTTTTATTATTTAAAAAAACTAATTTTTTTTATTTTCGGAATCTGAATTTTTAGAGAATTTGAAAATTCGGGTATTTTATATTTGCAGGAAATTGAGATTTCAGAAATTTTAAATCCCAGTATAATAATAATAATAATAATATAATAAATAATAATTTTGGAAAATTATCTTTTTGATATTTTTTCACATTCTGGATTTTGTTTTCTTCGGCAAAAATATGTCCCAATTTAATTAGAAACTGTGAAATTGCATGAAAAATCTTTATTTGTTTATGTATCAAGAAATATTTAAAAAAAATATTGTCGCAAATTATTTCCTTGTTATCAAAAATGAATATTTATCAGAAGAGCTAGAAGCTTTCTTTCCTCACTTGAGATGAGGAAAAAAGCATCTTTTTTGAATTGAACATTCGCACAATCATTGCACGATTTGATGCAACATTATATCTTTCGTAAATATGTATTTTTTAATTATTTCCACGTGCAAAATTTCACGTACGAACGTACGATAAAATCGGGACCTCGAGAACTGAGGAAAAGTGGGGGAAATTTAGCGAATGGTTGTGAAAGAGAGGGAGGTAAAACTGCAAGGTTGTTCAGGATACTGGATGAGGTAGAAGAGAAAGAGTGAAGGAGAGAGAACGAGAGAAATAGAGTGAGAAAGAGAGAAAGAGAGCGAGGCGTTTACAGTAAAATAATCGCTCAAGGTCCTCTGTGGCGTTGCACTTAGCTAGTCAGGGTTGCCAACAAACGTAGTGTTTACATCGCCCACGTGAACATGTGTGAGTTCATATACATATATAAAGGCGTCCATTTTCCACAGAGAGGGCAGCAAAATTTTAAATTACCATCAACGATAATTTCTTCGATCTTATATCGTTTCGTCGAGAAAAGATGCCCCCCCTCTCTTTTATTTATATAATTCTTAAACATGTGGTAACTCTGGAAAGCGAAAATTGTATTTTCCGCGTTTTATAGAAATTTATGAGTCAGTTATAAAGTTGGAATCAATTTCTCGCTTCGAGTTGAATCATACTTTTTCTTTTTTCATTTAAAGTTCCAGATTTTGAGGCTTAGAGGTTTAGGTGCCTCCGATTTGAGAGTTAAATATTATTGGTCGAATAAATTTTGAGGGATTTAAAAAAATTTCTAAAGTTTACATTGTATTGTTTAAAACTGATGAGAATTTAAAGTTATTTTAACGGATTTCGAATGATTTTTTCAGATTTTTAAGGAATTTAAAAGGGTTTGAAAATATTTTAAGGGATTTCATGGAATTGTTCTAGGAATTTGTAATTTGGTGAAATTTGAAGGAATTTGAAGGGATTTGAAGGAATTTCAAAGACTTTTTAGGGATTTCAAAAGATTTTAACGAATTTAGAGATATATTTAAAAAGATTTCTATAGGGCTTTCTAAAGATTTCTTGGAATTTTGAGGATTTTTTATTAGGCTTCTCGGATTTTTCTGCGTGCGGACACAAAAATGACAAAAAATACTATTTTATGTTCGAACGATGCGAAATACGAAAAAATGTTACACAAGGTAAAATTATTGAGTAGAAAAAAAAAGTATCTACAATTTTTTGAATTTTTTCTGTCAAAAATTTTTTATAGGACAGTTAGTTTTAGTTCTAATCGTGAAAATTGATATTAAACTCTAGAAAATGTCCGAAGACCTGATGTCTTGTTTGAATCTATATTTTTAATACGGTGAATAGAGCCGAGCCCGAATAACAGCCTGATAAACAAATTACTTATGGTAAACTTATTTTCGTGCGTTTTTTTATATCAGTTTCTAATATATATTTAAATATACATATATTCGTATATTTACATAACATCAGTCATCATCAGAATCGTGAGAATTTATGGGATTATAAAGTAACTTTAAAAGATTTGACAATTGTAAGTAATTTGAGAAACTTTTAATAGATTTTAAGGCATTTAACCCATGGATTACAATTTTTTATATTTAATACTTAAAAATTCTCAATGGGATTTGATGATATTTTAGGAGATTTTAAGTTATGTAATTTTAAACGAATTTAAGATATTTTATGAATTATGTAAAATATTAAGTAATTTGAAAGACATTTGGTTACAGAATTTTTAAAGGATAAGGTAATATTAAATTGGATTTTCATGAATTTCAAGGAATTTCAAAAGATTTAATGGGATTTTAAGTAATTTTATTGGATTTGATGATATTTTGGGAGATTCTAAGTAATTTTAAAGAAATTTATTTACAATAAAGAATTTTCTGAGAATTAATTGGATTTGCAAGAATTGAAAGGAATTTCATAAACTTTCATAGCATTTTGATATGTGGAATTTGAAGGAATTTAATGGATTATGAAAACCAGATTATGAAAAATGTTCAAGGCATTTTAGGATATTGTATGGGGTACTAAGTAATTTTAAAGACTTTTAAGGGATTCAAGGGATTTCATGGAATTTTAAATACTTGTAAGATATTTTAGGGGATATTAAATTATTTTAAGGACTTTCAAGGGATTTTACGATGTTTTATTGGATATTTTTTTCAGTGATTTAATATTTTGTGGACAACAAATTTCAATGGATTTACGAGATTTCATTGGATTTTTAGGAATTTTAGGATATTTCATGTGATTTTAAGTTACTTTGTGGAATTTGATGATATTTTTGTGGATTCTATGTAATTTTCAGAAATTTTAAGAGATTTATTGAGATTCATTGAACTTTCAAGTATTTTTAAGTATTTAACGAGATTTTGTGGAATTTTGAATAATTTTAAGAGATTTATTGAGACTTAATGGGCTCTTGAGTAATTTTAAGTAATCTCAAGTGAATTTACGAAACTTAACGGAATTTCATAAGATTTTATAGAATTTTAAGTTATTTTATAAGGGCATGTGTTACTCTTACCATATGAGCAAGTTTTTAAACCCGGTTTTTTTTCTATTTACAATTTTTAGATTTTCACAAAAATGTTAGTCAACATCCGTCCGTGTTCTCGTACTTGACGGATGTTGACTATAATTTTTTTTGAAAATATAAAAATTGTAGAAAAAAAACCGGGTTTAAAAACTTGCTTATATGGTAAGTAACACATGCCTTTAAGGGATATAATAAAAGATTGTCGAATTTTAAGGATATTAAGTAATTTAAAGGATTTTTAAAGGACTCAAGGGATTTTACGAAATTTCAGTTGATTTTCAGCAATTTTAAGAGGTTTTATGAGATTTCATAGTATTTTTGGTAATTTTAAGTAATTTTAAGGGATATAACGATAGGTTGTGAAATTTTAAAGAATATAAAGTAATTTTACGAAATTTAAAGGACATTAACCAGATTTTAAAGGATGCGAAAGGGATTTTAAGATATTGTGCAGGATATTAAATAATTTAAAAGACTTTTAAGGGATTCGAGAGATTTTACGGAATTTCATGGAGTTTTAAATACTTTTAAGATATTTTACGATATTTTATGATATATTAAGTGATTTTTTAAGGACTTTCAAGGAATCTTACGAAATTCTATTGTATTATCAAAAACTTTAATGGTTATCATCATTTCATGACATTTCAGGGGTTTTAAATACTTTTAAGGTATGCGAGTTTGATTTACTTTTATTTAAGGTATTTCATGAATTAAAAATTCGCAAATATTTTGTCTACTAGCAAAAGGCGTGCAAAAACGAGAAATTAATCGCGCACGGATCATAATTATTAGTATGTATTAAAAAAACCCGCATTAATAAGACCGCAAGTCTTTAATGGGGGCTTTAAAGTTTAAAGTTTGAAACCAGCATCTTTCTACCGACTTTTAAATACATACCGCAAAAAGCTAAATAAGGTCATTATGACACCGGCATTACCCTTTTACCGAATTTCACCCTCTGCTGAGATTCGCCAAAGGAAATACCTGTTTCGTGGAACAGCATGAACCAGCTGGCGAGGTTTCAGTCTATTTAGGACTGGTACCTGGTGTCTGGTGCGCACCTGTCTGGTACCCACACAAACTCAAAAGGTGTACCTTTAACGAAGCGCCAGACTTGGAGTTTTACAGGCTGTTATACCTGGAATGGTATAATGTACTGCCGAACGACTATTTATATATGTACTATTCTGTCTTACATATCCTATTCTATCCTATCCTGTTCTGTTCTGACTTCTGATGGTCAAATCACGTATTACTTTCCCAGCTTTCAACATATTCAATCAATTTTATATAATACTAAAGAAAAATTACAATTCCTACTTTATTTCTTTTGATTAATTAATTTATAAATCTTTTGAAATCTTTAAAATCCTCTAAATCTTTTCAAATCTTTTCAAATTAAGCGTATCATGCTGTGAGAATTTGGGAACAATGGGAAAGTGGGAAAGTGGGAAAGTTACATAATTCACTCCCTGTTCTGTCCTGTTCTATCCTGTCCTTGCTCTGTCCTGATCTATCCTGTCCTGTCCTGTCCTTTTTTCGAAAAATCTTCTTTTTATAAAGAGGAAAAGTCTCCTTCTAAAGACGAAAATCAGGAATGGTGGTGATTCGGCATTAACTGAAATTTTCCTTCTCAGCTACATCTCAGTTGGTGGTATATACACATATAGTCTATAATGGTATAATGCATGAATATATAAAAGCGTTTGGACGTCTGCAGCCTTAGCTCTTGGGCGCCTTTTATACTCAGCCGCCTTTGGGATTACCTGCTAGGACTTGTTTGTGTTTACCTTCAAGTTTAGCATTAGCTTTAGCTGTACCTCTACCTTTACCTTAACCTTCACCTTCATCTTTACCTCTACTTTTACCACTAGCTTTGAGGAATCGAGTCTAAATTCAACCAAAAATATATGGTTCACCTCGTTTGTATTTGTTTTGGGATCTTTTTTACTTATTTTTATTTAGTATTTTGTGGCCGAAATTCTTGGGAAAAGATAAAGGTTCTGGGTAGCCGCACATAAGTATCTATATATTTCTAAAAAGATGATTGAAAATCTACGTTTTAAAAAAGCAGTTTTATGGTAATATTTAAGATAAACAATTAACTATTGTTAGAAATTGAAACCATAATTAAAGATCCATACTATATCTCTAAATCTGATTTAGTGAAAAGTGAGTTACTATTTTACTTTAGTGAAAAATTCTACTAATTGTTAGTTATTTTTAACTAAAACTTTAGTGAAAAGTTGAAAACTGCGAAATGAAATAGTGAAATACAACTAATAATAATTAGTAAAAATTTTCATTAGATATTTTTTCTTTGATTTTTTTGATTCAATGAAATTTTTTTTTTAATTCAAAGAAAAAATATCTTTCAATCAAATAAATTTTATTTTATTCAAAGATATTTTTTAGTTGAGAGTGATAGTACACATAGTTAATTTTGAAAACAATTATTATTTTCTATAACGTAAAATAGATGTATCAATAGTTTATAAAGACAATAAAGGAATATGAAGTATTATGAAATGTAAGATTTAAAAATAAAGGAAAATTAGATTAAAATTAAGTCATATTTTACGTAAAGTAGCGAACGATTCACATTTGATTTTATTAGATATATTTAATTTTAATAAAACATGTTCATCGTAATTCATATAGCTACTATATGTTTTGTGTTATAAAAAAAAAACAGTGGGGTAATAATATTCTTCTAAAAATTTACTACATCTACAGTTGCATCAGATTTTTAACCTAGGTTTCTCCTTCTAAAAATACTTAAGATAGTTTTATAATAATATTTAAAATAAACTATTAACTAGTTTATAATGAGTAATTAATTAATTTTATAATAATTAATTAGTCGGTTATTTCAAATAATATTCTACACAACTATTACTTTTTATCAATATATATTATTTTTTTAAATTGGTTAAGTTTTTAAAATTCATTATATTATTATTATTATCATTATTACTATTATTATTATTCCTAAGTGCGCGAGTAACTCTTAGGGAAATTAGAAATTGATATAAATGTTAATTAGAATTTCTATTTGCGGGAATTGAAAAAATTCCAGGAATTCTCCTTGATACCATTTTTCATGCGGAAAGCGGATTTCCGGTTTGAAATATTTTGAATTATTTTTTTTATTAAATGGAGGTTTATGGCTTGGTTTATTTATTTTATTGGTCTAGTATTAAATTTTTCTGCATGATTTACGATCCCTTAAAATTCTTTACAATCATTCAAAAACTTCTCTGGCGTAGCAATGGGGGGGTAGCTGCCCCCCGTAAATATGGACGGGGGGATATAGTCATTTGCCCCCCTCCCACACTAAAAAACAAGAGATAGTGATTTTATTATTCCCATCGCATTAAATATTATCTTTAAAATTATTTCACATTTTGCATACATCGCAAGTTTACATTTAAAAATTTGAAATTCGTGTTTGCCCCCCCCCCTCACGAAAAATTCCGTTGCTACGCCCCTGAAAATCGTGTGATATTTGTGAAAATCACTTAAAATCTCTTGAAATCCTTTAACCCTTAGCTACCACACTGCGGTCGGTTTGGCCCCAGAATTTTTTGTTTTTTGACCCCATTCAATTTTTACCACTTAATATAAACATTTTTTATTAATACTAAATATTTTTTTTTCATAAATGTTTAAATCCTTTAAGCAAGATTGATAAGAAGTACGTTTTAGCTTGCGACAGAAAAGTAAAGAGGGGGGGTTTGGTTTGCATAGAGAAAAAAAAGGTTTGGTTGGAAGGGAAATGAGGCGTTTTTGTTAGAGGGTGGAGGGTGAAAGGGGGAAGAAGCGTTTTGATTGGAAAAGGGAAAAGGAGTTTTATTTGGGAGGGGAATGAGGCCTTTTCATTGGAAAGAGGAGTGGGGTTTAATTTGTCAAGTGGCAGGGGGATTTGATTAATCAAATTATGTGGAGGGGGGTTTGTTTTGGTAGAAGGAGGGGGTTGCTCTTGGCAAGTAGATGGGAAATTATTTAGAAAGTGGAGGAGATTGTTTGTCAAGGTGAGGGGAGTTATTTACATAGTAAGAAAAGAAGGATAATTAATTTAATAATTAAATTAATTTAAATTAATTATAATTTATTTGAGATTATGTTGGTATCACACTGGGACATTTTTTATTCGAGCTACCATACTTGATTTTGATACATACTTCCATTTAGTATTTTTAACCCTATTGTACTATAATATTTATAAGTTATCCTCTGCTTTTAATTAAGTTTACTATTGGGGTATTTTTTAAGATAAAAGGAGTAAGCGATACGTGGTTGATTTCTATTTTCTCAGGCTGCTGGGGCCTCAAGTAGGCGGTGTGGACCCTGACTCACCTCGATTTGGACCGTCCCCGGATCGTAAACATTCTCGAGAACGTTTCCTTGCGATCCACGTCCCGATACGCGCTTTGGGTCCGAGCATCGGGCCCGAACAACCATGAAAATAATTTTTACCTCTGTTGTTCCAACTACTCCTTTATCGACTTTAAAACTTTGTATTGTGTTGGAGTCAAATAAAGAATTGAAAAGATAGCATAAATTGTGCAGTTTTAAATTTATGGGTACAACTGGACTCGATTTGCCCGCAATTAATCAATTTTATTTTTTCGGATTTGAATAATTAAATTTAAATTGACTCAAGTTCATTAATATATGAATGAAAAAATGACGAATTATGAATTGAGTTGTAAATTTTGTGGATATTTTGAACTTTCCATCTAAAAATGATGGGATTTAAAGAATTCTCTTTTCTGAATAAACTGAGGTATATAAAAATAAGTCAGTTTCTTTAAAATTCAGAGTAAACTTCCTGCTTGACGTACTTATTGCTAAACGAAAAAGACCGAACATATATAACGGCGTCCGGCTGGCCTTGAACCCTGAGGAAACCAAGGACGAAACAAGAATATCCGTGAGCAAAAATCAAGCTACGACATGGTGCACTCTCAGATACTTGTTGCGCACCAAGTTTTATGGAGGTTCAATCTACAAAACCGTTTAAGACTTTCTGCTTCTTGTAATCTTATAATCACTGGAAAAAGGATCAGACTTAAATGCAAGAAGAGCTCAGGCTTAAAAAAAAGCTTCTTGCTTTTTAGAATTGTTAAAAGTTCAATGTAATACTATTTTTAGTTTAATCCTATTTTCAATTTTAGCATTGAGTGAAATTGAATTACAGATTTTAACAATTTCGGGCAATTTTCTAATTAACTTTATATTTAATTACCCTAAATTTGGAATTTCGTGATTCTTTCCATTTCTATCAGTTTCGTAAAGTATACTTTATAAACAGAACATTAATTTAACTATTTTTAGTTTTACTCTGAATTAATTTTGGTCTAATTTTATAAGTTGTAAGTTGGTCTAATTTTCATCGTAAACAAAAAAAAGTATTTTTATTATCATTGTATGTTACGGTTGATACGGCCCTAACTTTTGACTTCATGTCGATTCTGTTTTTAATATAATGACTGAACTTAATTTATGTTTCAAATTTCACAATCACACAAATCTGTATATTATAGAGATTTTTTCAATCCGAATTAATCCGAAACCCATTCAAAAGCAATGCGAACCTTTAATCCGAATGAATCCGAACGAATCCACCAATCCGAAATTAATCATAATTAATCCGAATTAATCCAAATCATTCCGGACTTTGTATCCGAACCAAACAGTTTCATTCCGATCTATTCCTGAGGTAGTTTTCAATCCGAATTAATGCGAAGTCCATTCAAAGTCAATCCGAACCTTTAAACCGAATGAATTCGTCTATTCGAGTTAATCAGAATTAATCCGAACTTTCAATCCGAATAAATCCGGTCAATTAGGATTGGCGGATTTGTTCGGATTCATTCAGATTAAAGGTTTTAATTGTTTTTAAATGGGTTTCGGATTAAGTCAGATTGAAAACTTCCTTCGGATTCATTGGGATTGAAAGTTCGGATTCTTTCGGATTGACTGAATTTATTCGGATTGAAAGTTCGGATTGATTATTATTAATTCGGATTGGCGGATTCGTTTGGATTCATTGGGATTGATTCGGATTGACCAGATTTATTCGGATTGACAAATTCGTTCGGATTTATTCGGATTGCTTTTGAATGGGTGTCGGATAATTCGGATTGAAAACTTCCTTCGAATTCATTGGGACTGAAAGTTCGGATTCATTCGAATTGATCGGATTTATTCGGATTGAAAGTTCGGATCAATTATGATTAATTCGGATTGGCAGATTCGTTCGGATTAAAGGTTCGGATTGCTTTTGAATGGGTTTCGGTTGAATTCGAATTGAAAACTTCCTTCGGATTAAATCTAAATGCAACTGTTTGGTTCGGATACAAATTCCGGAATAATTCGGATTGATTCGGAATGAATTTCAATCCGAAGCTTTCTTTACGGCGGTCAAATAACTATATTTATTTTCTTCTACCTGATTGGTTCGACATGGACTCAGATAGACGCCAGTCTGAATTTATACGAAATCAATTAGTAATTTCCTATTCCGTTTACGTCTCGGATATACCCGGATAGAAAGACAGTGTGGACTTTGTGAAAATACATTATTTGTCTCTTTTCCCTGATAGAACCCGGATATTTCCGAATAATTCCCGAACAGGAAATAAGTAACCAGATCTCTTCTAATAAAACCTCCCCATCTTTTCCCAAACAACTAATTTAATGAGTAATAGAATGAAAATTAGGTTTATTTAATTTTAGAATTATTTAAATGAATATTTCATGAGGATATACCTCTTTTGCTTCACTATAAGACCGGTGTGCTATCGACCTCGGCCTTCACTGTTTACTTTTTTAAAGACGTGTACAGAGGAGGTGGGGAGGGGGGCAAGGAACGACGGGCCTTGAAAATCTTTAAAATCGTGATTCCGTACAGAGTACAGAGTCTCAGAATATACGAAGTGTATGTAATTCATTATTTATTCAGTTTACAATACCTCTTTTAATGTTTTAAATTTCTTTAAAATTATTTATTTGTGGCAATTGGATCTTGCATAGGATATTGTCAAAACAAATTGATCTGACACAAATTTACTTAAATTTAAAAGAATTTCAAGAAAGCAAAATTGTACTTAAATTTAATTGAACTTGATCAAGTTCAATTAAAATTTAGTAAGGGATACTTTTCAATTTTAAGATAAAATATAGTCACTTGATATTAGGTTAATTAAAATGTACTAAAATTCAAAAGAATTTAAAGAAAGAAAAATTGTACTTGAATTTAATTCAACTTGAATCAAGTTCAATTAAAATTTAGTAAGGAATACTTTTGAATTTTAAGTTAAATATAGAGTCATTTGATTCGTGAAGCTTAGTTGGAAATAAAACTTGATTCCCGTTAATTAAAACTTAACTCAGCTTAGTCAAACTTGATTCATGTTTATTGAAACTTGATTCAAGTTTAATGCAATTTGATTTAAGTTTACTGAAACTTGATTCAAATGCAATACAACATCATTGAAGTTTAATGTACGTGATTCAAATTTAGTGCATCTTGTTTTAAGTTTAGTACAATTTAACTCAAGTTTATTCAAACTGATTCAAATTTAATACAACTTGTTTCACATGTGCTATCTGACTGATTTTTGAAAAATATTTAATATTGACTTATAGAAAAACACAAATTAACTTTAGTAAAATTTTACTTGAACTTTATTTAACTGTTGATTTAATTTTTGATTAACGAACCTTGATTGTGAGTTAAGCATGATTTAAAGTTAGTAAAACTTGATATATACGTTTATTCTGACTAAATTTTAATAAATATTGACTCAAGGAAAAATTCGAATTATAACTTTCGTAAACTATGATTCAAATTTTATTGCTTTGGATCAATTATACTTGATTGTGAGTGTCGTGTATCTAAAATAAAAACTAAAATATCTATCTTGACCATATGCTTATGAAATTCGATTAATTAAAGTTTAAGTCACGTCATCAGATCTCTCCTACAAAAAATTTAAAAAATGATCATTTAAAATGTCCTTGACGACTCTAATCTTACAAATGAGTAATTTTTGTCATCATGTTGCCATAGAGGGCGACGAACGGGTAGGAACCTCACTACACATATATATTACGTGCGTGCGTATGATACGAATATTTTTGCTCGTCGCGATCATGAAAAAACGCATACACACACATTCTCAGTGACTTTATATCGCACACTTGACAGAGCTCGACCGACGCGACGTTGTGTGAGGTCAGGAATGATAGCTTTTTATAGGACCGGCTCGCACTCGTCGCACTTTTCTTCATGTATATGTACGCATTTAAATGCCACGGCGCTTATTTTTTTTACCATATGACTCCTTAGTGTATGCATAATATATGTATATGGGCATTCCGAAATATTTGAAATGTTTGCGAGGTCGAACTCATCCGGGAATCGAATCATTCCACTTAGACACGTCGCGCCAAATTTCTCTGTTTGTCGACTACTGCGTGTTAACGAACTCGTTTCTCGAATGTTTCCGATGGCCGTTTACATATTCAAATGAGATTTACATTATCTGCGCAATCGACTTTCTCCAACTAACGAAAATTTATCATCTCGTTGGGCGCCTTTGATTGACGTAATGATTCAAGTTTCTAGTTTCAAGGATACATTAGGTTTTTTTTTTTGATTGAGTAGTTTCAGGCCTATTAACTTTGATAATGTTTAACTAAATTGATTTGACCTTAACTCAACTTTAATGAGATTCGACTAGATTTAAGTAGAGCTTGGATCAAGTTTAGGAAAGTTTAGCTAAATTCCTGTAGAATTTGGCTCAAGTTTAGCAAAGTTTGATTAAATTCTTGGGGAGTTTGATTCAAGTCTAATAAAGTTTAAATAAATTCTTGAGGAAATTGACTAAACTTTAATATAACAGTTTGACTAAAATTCTTGTGGAACTTGCCTCTACTTTAGTAAAGTTTGACTATTATAGATTCTTATAGATTTTGGCTCAACTTTAGTATAAAGTTTGACTAAATGCCTTTGACATTGACTCAACTTTAGTGAAGTTTGACTGAATTTCTTTGAAATTGACTCAACTTTAGTGAAGTTTGATTAAATTCACGTAGAGCTTGGCTTAAGTTTAATAAAGTTTGATTAAATTCTTGGGGAGCTTGATTCAACTTTAAAAGTTTGAGTAAAATTCTTGTGGAACTTGACTCTACTTTAGTCAAGTTTGACTATTATAGATTCTTGTAGATTTTGGCTCAATTTTAGTAAAGTTTGACTTAATTCCTTTGAGATTGACTCAACTTAGGAAAGTTTAACTAAATTCACGTAGAGCTTGGCTCAAGTTTAGTACATTTTTGCTAAATTCTTGGGGAACTTGATTCAAGTCTAATAAAGTTTAAATAAATTCTTGAGGAAATTGACTAAACTTTAATATAACAGTTTGACTAAAATTCTTGTGGAACTTGCCTCTACTTTAGTAAAGTTTGACTATTATAGATTCTTATAGATTTTGGCTCAACTTTAGTATAAAGTTTGACTAAATGCCTTTGACATTGACTCAACTTTAGTGAAGTTTGACTGAATTTCTTTGAAATTGACTCAACTTTAGTGAAGTTTGATTAAATTCACGTAGAGCTTGGCTTAAGTTTAATAAAGTTTGATTAAATTCTTGGGGAGCTTGATTCAACTTTAAAAGTTTGAGTAAAATTCTTGTGGAACTTGACTCTACTTTAGTCAAGTTTGACTATTATAGATTCTTGTAGATTTTGGCTCAATTTTAGTAAAGTTTGACTTAATTCCTTTGAGATTGACTCAACTTAGGAAAGTTTAACTAAATTCACGTAGAGCTTGGCTCAAGTTTAGTACATTTTTGCTAAATTCTTGGGGAACTTGATTCAAGTCTAATAAAGTTTAAATAAATTCTTGAGGAAATTGACTAAACTTTAATATAACAGTTTGACTAAAATTCTTGTGGAACTTGCCTCTACTTTAGTAAAGTTTGACTATTATAGATTCTTATAGATTTTGGCTCAACTTTAGTATAAAGTTTGACTAAATGCCTTTGACATTGACTCAACTTTAGTGAAGTTTGACTGAATTTCTTTGAAATTGACTCAACTTTAGTGAAGTTTGATTAAATTCACGTAGAGCTTGGCTTAAGTTTAATAAAGTTTGATTAAATTCTTGGGGAGCTTGATTCAACTTTAAAAGTTTGAGTAAAATTCTTGTGGAACTTGACTCTACTTTAGTCAAGTTTGACTATTATAGATTCTTGTAGATTTTGGCTCAATTTTAGTAAAGTTTGACTTAATTCCTTTGAGATTGACTCAACTTAGGAAAGTTTAACTAAATTCACGTAGAGCTTGGCTCAAGTTTAGTACATTTTTGCTAAATTCTTGGGGAACTTGATTCAAGTCTAATAAAGTTTAAATAAATTCTTGAGGAAATTGACTAAACTTTAATATAACAGTTTGACTAAGTTAATTTGAGATTGACTCAACTTTAGTAAAATTTGACTAGATTCCTGTAGAATTTGACTCAAGTTTAACAAAGTTTGACTAATTTCTTGGAAAGCTTGATGCAAAACTAATAATAATTGAATAAATTCTTGAGGAGTTTGACTCAGCTTTGGCACAGTCTGACTAAATTAATTTGAGACTGACTCAAGTTTAGTAAAATTTGACTAATATAGATTCCTGTAGAATTTGGCTTGATTTTAGCAAAATTTGACTAAATTCTTGAAGAGCTTGATTCAAATATTCTAATAAAATCTGGATAAATTCTTGAGGAGTTTGACTAGACTTTAGCACATTTTGACTAAATTTGTGCAGAACTTCGCTATAATTTAGTAAAAGTTGATTAAAGTCTTCGGGATCTTGACTCAACTTTAATAGTTTGACTACGTAAAATTCTCGTAGAGCTTGACTCAACTTTAGTCAAATTTGTCAAAATTTCTGGAGAGCTTGATTAAAATTTCGTCAAGTTCAGTTAGAGTTAGTTGCACTTTATTATACTTGAATTAATTCAATTTGCAACTTGAGTGACAACTCAAAATAATATACATATTACATACTACTCGAACTTTATCATTTTTAATTCAAGAGGCTTGAATTTGGTCTAAGTATACACGTAAATGAAAGTAATGTGGGAGTTTTTCTTAGAAAGTGGTTTTTTCCACTATTTTTTCGAGATAAAAAGCGGAAATTGACCATTGAGTTAAACGAGGAAGGATTTAAGTTAGACACTGTGGCAGTACTGTATCGTGCGTGTCGCCTCGCATTCTCCCACGTTAGCAGTAAATATTTACTTAAATGCATGAGAATAAGCGTTTGACCGTGCCTATTTGTCCACACAAATGCATAGTGTGCATTGTGTATCTAGGTACACGCGCAAGCGTGTACATACCTATTAGATACCTGCAAACACGTTTACACTCTGCTTGTGAAAAAACTCACACGCTTTATTCAAATATTTATCGAGTAAATATTATTTCGGCGACGATATTCATGTACTTACAATCCATTATCACCAAAAAATCATTTTCAAAAAGAGTCTATTATAGAAAAAAAGCGATTTCCTTTCTCCTGAAATGTTTTAGTTTTTAGGACATGGTAAAAAAATATAAATAAAAAGGCGTAATAAAAAAAGGGTCTGAATATAATTTCGAAAAATAAAATTCCTGACACTGTAAAAAGTATCGAATAAAATTGAAAATTACTTTAATTTACTTATATTTATATTTACAAATGCCTGCGAATTGATGCAGGTCAATCAATTCGTCTCGACACAAGGCACTTCTAGTCGAAAAATCAATTTTGCAAAAATTATAAATGTACATAAAAATTTTTAAATTCAATATTTTGACAAATTTTTGGATACGTTTTGAGTTATTGGTTATGCAAATAAGCTCCACAAATTTCATCAATTTATCTACAATTTTAAATTATAGTAGCGACAAAAAACGGCGACACACACACACACACACACAAAGTCTTGAATAGAATATTGTATTAGACATTTATCAACTGAGGAAAGTTTAATGAAACCATTTTAAAAATATTGGAAAACGACTACAAAGCTTCCTCTATGAAGAAGCAATAAATTCTTTAAAGTTACAAATTAAAATTTTTGACATGTTATGTAAATTGATTTTAATGAACTGAGAAAGAAATTACTGGAATTTAAACTACTTTTATACGACTTCGACTTGAAATTTGAATTGCTTATCATGGAAGTTGATCAATTAATTACTTAAAAAATGTTAATACAGAAAACAACTTTTTACGAGTTCAATTTAATTTACGAGACAATCAGGTACATCGGACAAAAATATGAAGTACAAAGTTTAATTCCGAATCGATTACAGTCACTTTGACCGATAACCTGTTTTCTCAAGTGCATACACATTACACACCCAGCGGCTTTCAATCAAGATTTCAAAATGAATAAAAAAGAGCGTTAATCAAAACCAAAGTTGAAATAATATTAGGAAAAAACAAGACACTTGGTACGGTCCAGTTAATAAACAGACATTTTTTGTGGCTTTTCCATCCTGACTATTTGTCCTCCTGATCGTCGGTGCCACTCATACCTACTTCGAGGCCAATGATTCGCTGTTACCGGAGTCATAATTCTCTACGAAGGTCACTCGAACTCTCGAATCCAAGTCCTTGAACGCCAAGCATAATAACTAGCACCACTTACCAGGGCTCGAAAGACTCACTTTCCTCGAGAATTATTCTCATATCTCATTTTTTATTCAATTCGCTGACTTAAGAAAAATCTGTTTCATTATTTCTCATTTTCAAGGAAAATTCAATAATTTGCCTGAAAAATCAACTTTCAAGACCATTTCAGTTGCAACGAGACACTCTTGAAATTATAGTTGTTTCATTTTAATCTCGGCTATAATAGTTGTAAAATTTGTAATAGTCGTGTAATTGAAACTGTATTTGTATTTTTTTAATTATAGATACTATAGTTGTCATAGTAGCATATAGTTATAAATGGTTGTGATAGTTGTATAGTTGCAATTATAATTGTAATAGATACGTAGTTGGTAATATATCCATTCAACTAGTACAACTATTTTTGTTGCAACCAAACATACTTAAAAATCTAGTTGTTTAATTTTAATCTCAGTTATAATAGTTGTAAGATTTGTAATATCTGTATAGTAGCAATTATAGTTGTAATAGATACATAATTATATAGTGGTTACTATATCTATGCAACTAGCACAACTATTTTTATTGCAACTATAATCTCAAATATATATAGAAATATGTACAACTATCAAATCATGTTACATAGTCATAACTATACATAATTGTATACTTACAAATATAGTTGTATAGTTTAAAGCGTTGTATAGTTGAAACTATAGTATTAATTGATGTACAGTTTTATAGTATATATGCTACTATGCATACACAACTATGAAGACTATTTTAATTGCAACGAAACATACTTGAAAATCTAGTTGTTTAATTTTAATCTCGGTTATAATAGTTTTAAGATTTGTAAAAGTTGTATAGTTGTTACTATATCTATACAACTAGTACAACTATTTTTGTTGAAACTGTAATCTCAAATATATATAGAAATATATAAAACTATCAAATCATTTTCATAATCACAACTATACATAATTAAATACTTAAAAATATAGTTGAATATTTTAAAGCGTTGTATAGTTAAAACTATAGTATTAATAGATGTACAGTTATATATTATAGTATATGCTACTATGTATACATAATATTTTTGTTGCAAGGAAATATACTTGAAATTCTAGTTGTTTAATTCTAATCTCGGTTATAATAGTTGTAAGATATGTAATAGTTGAATTGTTGCAACTGTATTTGTATAATTATAATTGTATATACTATAGTTATATATGATACTATAGTTGTCACAGTAGCATAATTATAAATAGTTGTATAGTTGCAATTATAGTTTTAATAGATACATAGTTATATAGTTGTATAGTTTTAATCACTTATAGTTACAACTATAGTTTTAATAGATGGACAGTTATATAGTATATTCAACTATGCATATACAACTATGAAAACTACTTTAGGCCCAACTATGCATACATATTACATTTGTAGTTGTATATTTGAAAGTTTAGGTGTAATTACATATATTCTTAACTAATGTTTTTGCAATAGTTGTGTAATTGCAACTATAGTTGTAGTATTTACCATAGTTGTATAGTAGCAATTATAGTGGTGGTAAATGTCAGCTGCATAAAATATGGTCCTAAGAACAATAAAGAAAATCTACATTTCCAAAATAGTTGTAGTATTTGTAATAGTTGCATCTATAATTATATATTTTAAAAATAATTTTGATAGTTGTATAATTGCTACTATAGTTTTATTAATTGCCCTAGCGAAAGATTCGGATTAATATTCAATCTAAAATTTTCCGATTCATTCGGATTGTCACTGCTATTTTAGTTTCAATAATTTGACAAAAAATTGTACATAGAAACAAAATTTGTTTAAATTGGGCCAAAAGTTGAAAATTTCAATATTTATCAAAAATATGAATTATTTTGTCATATAATTTGATAATTATTTAAAATCGGAATAAACGCTAATTTAGCAACTTTATTAACCATTATCTGTCTCGAGTTTTTTTTTATTAGACTTTGAAATGCAGTATTTTTGCTTGTAAACCTTATTTTTAGTGCAATTTATTTTGAGGAATGTTAAAAATATATCTGAGAATGCAAGTTTAAAACACTGCTGAAGGTACTTTGCACGAGATTCGAAGGAAGGTCGAATGAGAATCCGCTATAATAGCCTCGTGTGATTGGAAGGCATAAAACGCTTCGCTTTTGCGATTGCACTTTGCTTTCTGCCGATTAAGTATTGTCAGAAGATGAAATTTTCGAAATCGTTTTATTCTTGACTAAAACGAACATCAGAATTTATTAAATTTCAATAAAAAATTTCAACTAATTAGATATGGAAACTTAATTTAAAAATTAAAAAAAAAAGACTTAAAATTCAAGATTAAAATGAGAATAATTTTTAGAATATGTATTATTGGGATTCAAAGAACCCGATAAATTGCTTAGATATATAAAGAGATAGAAAAAATGTTATACTTGCATTTTTTTTCTAAGGGATATATCCCTTAAATTAAAGAATGATATATCATTCTTTAAACAATAATTTAAATTTAATCCTGTCTGTTTTTGTTGCACTCGAGTTCGGCCTTGTACCTTCACTCAGTAAATGATCAATTTCTTGTTTTATTCCTTTCCTGCCCATGGAGTCATGG
Source organism: Synergus umbraculus (assembly GCA_900474325.1). NCBI lineage: Eukaryota > Metazoa > Arthropoda > Insecta > Hymenoptera > Cynipidae > Synergus > Synergus umbraculus. The sequence goes on from UCOK01006858.1 coordinate 60,329, forward strand.
ACCATGTGAAATTTATTCTGCAGTCTACACTCAAGTCTACAGCGTGAATTTCTCACTCCTTGCCAGTAGAAGAAGTTTCATGTGGTCAGACACAGGGACAGCATCCTCGACCTCGACCTTTAACAGATTCAATTAGTATTTTTTAATGCATCAAAAACCTTGCGGCGTTTTTTAAATATTTCTTTTAGAGATACAATATTGCTGAGACAATAAAATTAAAAACATTTAATAGTGTTTCAGCGTTTAAGAAATTATTAGAAAAATATTTTGTTTTTTAACTATATTCGAATTAAGTCTTAATAATTAAATTATCGCTGTAACTATGGATCTATTACAATAATAGTTACAACTATACAACTATTACAGTAATATTTGCAAATTTACAAATACCGCAACTATAGATGCAACTATTATAACAATAGTTAATGTTGCATAAATGCATAATATGTTGTAATAGTTGTACGGCAAAACACAACTATTTTCTATGAATAATTGTAACTGAAATAGTTTTATATTTGGGCCTAAAGTAGTGTTAATATTTATATTTTTGTCCCTAAAACAGTTGTACAACTGCTTAGTTGTACTTATATAGTTGTATAGTTTCAACTATATTGCAGTCGAGTACAGTTAATATTACTATAACAGAAGTAACGGTCTAGAGTAGTAATAGTTATTTTTAACACTGCTATTAGTTATAGATATATTATTGATGTTCTCGTTGTAAGTACATATGTACATACATAATAGCATGTAGATTGTAGCTAGTATGGGAACTATATCCACAATCAATATGTATTTTGGAGTCACTTAGTTTCTACAAAAGAAACTCTCAAGATAACAGGAATACTATATATTAATCATTGTAAATCATAATAAAATAACTATTAAAATTACTATTAGTACTAGTATCATATTGAAATTTATCAAGACATTTAATAGTTCCTAATCAACAATAATGGTACCAATTATTTTCAACCATTAACCTAGTGATCGAAAATCGCAAAAAAAATATATCGATATTTTAAATATCGATATATCGGAAACTAAATATCGATATTTTCGATATTTTTGTATTTTCAAATAAATAATTGATTATATTATTTAGAAACACATTTTTATTCAATTTGTTCTTATTAAAGTTTCAAAATGTATACATAAAATAGTATTATTTTAATACTACTTTGAATGTAGTATAATATTAGATAATACTATTACAATTTATCATAGTATTTTTAATAAACCAAATTTTAGATTTTGGGAGAAATAAATCATTTTTAAATAAATAGAAAAAATATCGATATATCGGACGCTGAATATCGATATTTTCGATATCCCTCTACTTAAATTACTATATCGACTATAATTACTATAAATACTATGTCTACTATTGAAAATCATACTATATTAGATATAAAATATTCAATCTATCTTTTGCATAATTCCAGTCATAATAGTATGCAACTACATTGCCGACAACTGTTCCAAGTATCTTTCTCATAATTCGCAACTCCTGAAATTATATTTTATCTCTAAAAAAATTGAAAAAAAAAAGTCAATCTAAACTTCAGGCCAGAAAATCGAGGAGTGGCTGAATACGAAACTGCATATTTTCCGGTGGTCGATCGCGAAAAGATCCGATCCTCGTTTAACGATCAGTCGTGCGTCGAGTTGCCAGTCGAGCGGTGATAATCGCGAATTATTATTCCGATTTGCAAAATGTTTATGGTGCTTGGGCGAGTGTCAGTCTCGGGTTCGCTCGGGCCGAGGGCCTCCCGACTATTCTAGGAACGGAGGTTGTTGTTTGCTGGAGGAAGCGCTGCATGCAGCGTGAACTGCAGCGGGGTTTGAACCCGAGACCTTGGACTAACCATTGCCCTCGATCGCTAGCTATATGCCCACTTCGCTGAGCCGCCACCGCCGGCAGAATTATTGACCCTCGCGAGGTCTCAAGCCCGAGACTTGCAGAACCTCACCGACTCCCCCCCCCTCTTCTTCCCATCCCTCTCTCTATCCCCAACAAACAATCCCCCGCCCATCTCACACATAAGAGTCTTATTTTCCGATCCCATTCGCGAATCTAATTCATTTTTTTCCCCCGAAAAATGGATCTTCGCCAAAAATGAATATCTTTGATCTTTGCTTGTAGAATAGGAGGCATAGTAGTTTTCACAGTTGACCAATACTTAGTACATAGTTCGGGAGAAGTCAATATTATTTGATTTGATTTTCATTAGGATAAACGATCTCTTTAAATTCGTACACCCAGAAAAAAATTGATTTATTTTAATTAAAAGTATGCATTTGAAATATATTTATTTGACTCAAATAAATTTTTATTTCAGTGGAATAACTTTTTATTTATTTAAAATATTCATAGTTATTCAGCAGAAATAAAAATATATATACATTTTAAACATTTTGATATTTGTTTTGAGTTAACTTACGAGAAAAATAAATCAATCAATAAAACAAATACTTGTATTGTCGATATTGTCGATAATAATAATATTATATAATATAAAAAACGTTTATTTTAAAATTTGAAATATTGCGGGAATTTCTTATCCAATCGCGAAAAAGAAGTTGCACATGCGCAGCTCAGAACTGCCTTTTCTAAATTTATTCTAATCAAATAAGGTCTACATTTGGATCAAATATAATATATTTAACTTAAATAGACCATTTTTTTGCCGTAAATAAGATTTCTTATTCAGTTTGAATAAATAGTTTTGTTCAAATCAAATGAATCTCAACTAAAAAAATTTATTTGTATCAAAAGACTTTTTATTTGTCTCTGAGACAAATAAATTTTTTATTTGAAAGAAATATATTTTATTTTATTTTAAAAAAATGATTTATCTGGGTGTATTAAGAGCCTGTGATAATTTACCATAAGAGCATTTTAGTTTCCGTAACTTTACGCTCTGAATAATAAATATTTTTTGCTAAAACTAGGCCATTTACTTCCGTCTATAAGAAACGGTAAATGGCCTAGTTTTAAAGAAAAATATTTATAATTGCGAGCGTAAAGTTGCGGAAACTACACCCAGAAAAAAGTTTCTTTGAAATCAAATAAACATTTTTCTGATATACGGCAAAAGAAAAAATTTCTTTAATTCAAATTTTACGAAATCATTTAAATAATTAGAAGAATCTCTTGGAAACTTTTCAAATTTTACGAAAACCTTCGGAGTCTTTGTAAATTCTACAAAATCTTCAAAAAATTATAAAAAAAACTTTTGAATCCCTCTAGAAAATTCTCTGATAAATTTTAAAACCCTTTAAATTTCACATAATATTTTAAAATTCATAAAAATCTCTTGAAATCTGTTCAAAATCTTTTAAAAATAATTAAGATCTCCTACATTCACTTAAAATTCCTGGAAATTCCATGACAACATCCAAAAACCCTTAACATTCTCAGAAAGCTTTTAATATTTCTAATTTCCACGAAAAGATTTTAAATCTTTTAAAATTTCACGAAAACCTTCGAAATCGCTTAGAATTGTACAAAGGCATTTGAAAATTATAAAAATTTCTTTTAAATCCCTTAAGGGATTATATTATTTTGAATTAAATAAAATTGATTCAATTCAAAGAAATTTTTTCTTTGGCCCTACTTATATCAAAGAAAAAATTTCATTGAACTAAAAAAAATTTTTTTAATTCAAAGAAAATTTTGGGTGTACGAATTTCAAAAGATTTTTATACTTTTTGAAAGATTTTGTAGAATTAACAAGGATTTCGAAGGGTTTCGTAAAATTTGAAGAGTTATCAAGAGATTTTTCTAATTATTTAAATGATTTTATAAAATTTCTAAAGGCCTCATAGAATTCGATGAAATTTCTAAGGATTTTAAGAGATTTTAAATGTTAAGAAACTTCAAGAAGTTTCTACGAATTTTTAGAGATTTTCACGAATTTGAACGGATTTCAAGAGGTTTTTATGACTTAAAATATTTTTTGGGACTTAAAGTTGTCAGGGAATTTTTCTGAACGATTTCAAAAGATTTTTATAATTTTTGAAAGATTTCATAGAATTTAAAAGGATTACGAAGCTAATAATTATTATCTATATAAGATTTTACATATAGTTATTCCACTATATACCAAGTTGAATTTTTTACCAGGGTTTAAAAAATACTAAATTTTACAAATTTTATGTACTTTTTTAATTATATTAAAATTTATTTTTATTAATGCATTTAATTTAATATTAAGGCAGTTATTGTTATTTTTAAGTTTGAGAAATTATAATAACTATAGTACTACTATACAAATCTATTATAATATTATATATTTTAAAATAATTTCAGAAAAATTGAACCACTATTTTTTGATTTAAACTAAGTCATGCAAAGAAGCGCAGCTGTAAAATTGGTGCAACTATTGAGGCATTTTTTCTGCAACGGTCCCAATGAAAGGAATCGTTTTAGGTTACGATATGGGTCCCAGGCGGATACGGGAACGGTGGATAAAAAAAATGTGGCCCTGAGAAGTCCTTGGTGGGGGGCGGCGATCCCACGAGGCCCAGGCAAGTCGGGACCAATCGCTATATATGTATGGGACTATCAGTCCGATAGATATAGATATTTTATGTAGATATAGATACAGATAGAGTTGTAGATATATCTAGATAGAGTTGAAGATATAGTTATAGTCTCTGAGATCCGATCCAATCCGAATCAAGCCGAAGTGAGCTCAGTCGAGCTGAACCGCTGGGCCCGATTTTCCCCCTCCTATCCTCGCTCGGTCCCACCGCCCTCCCCCCACTTCATATACCGTGGTGCAGATGTGGTAGGTGTACTATAAACTGCGTTGCAAAGTGAGAAAAACATAACTCTGTAGTTAACCCGCGGATGCACTCGTAAAACTCCGTCATCCCGTCCTCGGGTCTCAGGGACCGACGAGTGTATAAATTGGTCTATTAATTCTTTTCGTTTTGTTGCACCGCTGCTGATGCGAATTTTATAAGCTCTTTGGCATTTGGGTTTTAGAAATTAATGAGTCGAGATTCGCTTTGAAATTAGTTCGGTAAAATAAACTGCTTTTTTTGTCAATTGTTTTCCAATTATAGAAAGACATTTTCTTTTTGCGAAAACTCTGCTATTTTTAGATTTATGTTTCAGATCTGGGTAAGATTGCAGAAAGAACCTCGGAAAAAACTCGTTTTCAGGATTGAAATTTTTTTTCAAATAAATCAATTCAAACTTTTTAAATTTAATTTTGAATAACTAAAGATTTTATGGAATTTAAGAAAATTTCTCCAAGTTTCTTGAAAACTTCTGAGAATTCTTAAAGAATTCCTTGAAATTAGTTTAAATCACTTAAAGTATCTTGAAATCCTGGAAATCTCTTTAAATCTCTGATTAAAAATGTCTTGAAATCTTACGAATATCCGGAAACTCTGTTGAAATCTATTTTTCATTTATTTTTATATTAAAAATCACCATTTCACTTTTTTTAATGACAATAGGTACTGTGATGACGGATATTAATTTATTTTTTACGCATTCTTTGAAACTCAACTGAATAAGAAATTTTATTTATGAAAAAAATATTATATTTATATTTCAGTTAAATATAACCACATATTTCACGCAAATAATTATTTATTTCACAATAGACTTAAATAAAAATTTATTTGATGGAAATATCTTCCTTTAAATAGATATTTTTATTTCTGATGAATAACTATGAATATTTTAAATAAATAAAAAGTTGTTCCACTGAAATAAAAATTTATTTGAGTCAAATAAATATATTTCAAATGTATACTTTTATTTAAAATAAATTGATTTTTTCTCTGGGTGTACTTAAAATTGAAATTCTTAAAAATTATTAGAAAATTAAAAAATACTGTTTTTCAATAAATTATAATAAAAATTTAGTAGTCATCCGGAATTTATTTGCTAAATATTAATCCTTGTTATATAATCCCTTGAAATATATTATTATTATGGTATTGGTTTATATTCGTACATATATTCCTTTATAATTCTTTTAGAATGAAATTTATTATATCAGAAAATTCCAATTTGAAGCTCAATATTATTCGATTTACTTATTGTGGCTATGTTGCCAAAAAGATAGGAGCAGAATAATGATTGCTGAGAAAATAGATGGGTGTAATCTTAGTAATTTTAAAGTATCGTCGACTCACGGAGAAAATGCACGTGTCATGAAAAATGATGACATCACTGGTACAGCAGAGTCGTTAATAAATCGACCATTTGAAACGCGTTGCTGCGGTTATTTGAGCACTCAAGAACCCATTTTACCTCTGCTTTCATTTCGGGTTCAAACGACACTGGCATAACAGAATGACGAAGCACCCAACGAGATGATTCGTCTGCATTCATGTCTTCAACCCACTCTCATAATCTCTTCTAAATACGTGGCCAAATTTTCAATAAAAAATTATTATATAAGGCAATTCGTGCAAAGAGTATATTTAATGTTAAACTCCTAAAAATAATGTACCTATACAAAATGATCTTCGTTTCAAAAAACAAGATATTTACTCCAGAAAAAAATTTTTTAAATTATTTATTCAATATTAATTGATTTAATTGTGACGTCCGAGATAATAGACTCACTTACCTATTTATATTTTATTTGTTGTTCCTCGTTTTCTATCCGGTGGAAAGTGTGCTAATAGAATTATTACACAATGCCACTAGAGTCGGGGATGAGGATAACTGAACAGAGTGGTAGTCGGTGATTCGTTACAATACAATATTTATTCTATAAGTAATTACAAGAAAGGGAGGTTTACAATAATCAATTGATAATAGAGTTTAGAAGAGCTTCGTCAGGAATCCTTTATGCAGCATGTAAATGGGGAGAATAATTAGAAATATAATTGCATTAAGAGGGGGATTAGTAAAATTGGGACTTACCGTTTTATTAGGTATGAAGTATATTCTGAACAACTCCTACGAAGTTCGGGAGTTGGAAACTGCAATCATTCAGCGGTACCAGACTTCCTCATGATTGAAAAGTTCTGAACGTTCAAATGAACGAATTTTTGTATTGATTGTATTTGTAACTACAAAAAGTTTTTAAATATTGGTTAATTTACATTGAAAATAATAAAGAATTAAATGAACTTGTAATCCTGATTGTTATTTTTAGTTGGCACAATATTTCTGGATAAAATATAATTAAAAAACAATATTTCGTTCATTTGAACGTTCGAAACTTTATTCACATACATCCTCGTGGTTGATTAAGATTTGGATACGGCTCGGCCTTTTCGTGATAGATAAATTAGTTGCGTTTCTCAGGACGCAGTCTGGAGCGGGAATTCTATTTCCGCACCTTAGTGTAGAATTTCACTGGAGAACTTCATTGGATAATTATCATTGGAGAATACTTGAGGACTTCAGAGATCCTAACTGGACTTGAATTCAATTCGTACTGAATTGAGACTGTTCAATAAATGTGGAATCATATGGCCCAAATAATGACCATCTGCTAAATCTTGCGGGATCGGTTGACGGGTCTCGGAGATTCGTCAGATAACTTTGAGCTGAATAATGGCTCACGGGATACTTCCGGAGAATTGAGAATATACGTCGACTGTAGATCGTAGATCTTCTTAAGGGTTGTAGAGCACTATGGCGCGACTAGGAGTAGACTTCCGAAGACTTTTCGAAGAGGTTGTAGAGGTCGAAGGGCACGACGATACAGTATTAGAGACTGCTGGTAGGCTTTTCGAAGGGGTTGAAGAGCACGACGACACGTTGAGGAGACTGCTGGTAGACTGACTTTTGGTGGCGAATTCACCCGTTTTTATACACGGTTTAATGGGTTTTCACCCTTCTAATTTGATGAAATGTAGGTGGTCCAAAAGATGTTCCTGTGGGTGGTCCTAAGGGTGGAGTACACTCGGACCTGGTTTGGAAGTCTCTTGAGGGTGCTGATTGACTATTTTCCATTTCTCTAATTATGCTAGTTCGTGTGGCTCCAAGTGTTCCGATGCTCGGATTTTACGAGTTTCTTATCTTCGTTGCCCAAGAGGTAGGGCCGGTCCTGGATGCATGTGTTATAATTCCTGAAGTAGGTGACTTGTTGTCACGGCATTTATTGATTTTGTTAACAGGTAGTATAATATCATGGTGAATACAAGTATTGATTTCTTTAATTTAACAATATGTTATAATAAGTGACATGACGTCACATAATATGTAAATTATGGTAAGGATTAATGATTTTAAATTATTAAAATCTTAATTGGAAATTCCTTAAATTCCCTTCGAACTATATCTATAAAATTCTCTAAAATTCTTTAAAATCATTCAAAATATCTATTCTTGTGAATTGAAAATTAAATCTTTTAAAATTGTTTAAAATTTTTTAATGTCATGTTGACATCGTTATTGTTTTGAATTTGAATGTTTTAAATTCACCCTGAATTATATTTAATTGAACTTAAATTTCATCATGTTCTTCATCATGAAATTCAGACTTTTTTTAAATTCTTAAAATCTTTTCCTTGGAATTTCTCCTGAATTATTATTAATTTAAATTTGATGGACTTAGAATTGAGGTCAAGGTTTTTTTTTGCTTTTAGCCAAATTATTTGATATCTTTATTCTGTTGGTTTAAGTTAGTTTCAAATTTTCACACCTTTTCACCCTTTGTAATATGACGATACGTAGATACTCTATGATGACTGTATTAAGAATTATTTGAGATTAGCAAGTTAGCAATAATTATGAAAGTGTGAGTGAGAGGGAGACAGAGATATTAGTAAGAGTCATTGATTCTTAAAGATAGAAAAATCTTTGTTATATTCATCTGACGTAGGTGTGCAAATCATTAAGAATACACATTGCTCAAGATCGTGTTCGAGCGGTTGTTGCAAATATTTCAAAATCACAAATACAAGGCAAAAGCTAACTCGCTCAGGACTTACAACACCTTTTCGTACGCGAGTCGCGAGCCGCACGCGTGCTATCGGCTTTTCAATGCAATCACGCATCCTCGGCAGAGAAATAAAGAGAATATCTTATCTCGTGCGAGCTAGCGCTCCCCATTAAAATACACATTGACACGTGTACTTATTAAACACAATACTAACGCAACGAACCTATCAAGAAGTCTAATCTATATATGCGAACAGAAATAATTAATCGCTCTTACAAGATAGCACAACTAAATACAACGAGCTTGTGTTTTAACGATCCTCAGGCAAATGCACAACTTTTTACAGATGAAAGCCTATATATATATATATATTTATCTATGTATTTATGAAGTATGTATTTTATGTTATTTATCAAGAAAATAATGCGCTTCTGCTGGGAATATTTATTCGTCTTTAATTAAGCAATGTGCGAATATGTTGGGAATTTTTAACTTTGGAGATTATAATAATAATGCTAATTCAAAAACTCTCGTGAATTCCCGACAGAAAATTTCTTATGCTATAAAATAATTTAAATAAATAAGTTAATAATTAAAATAATAATTTTTAATAAATTATTTAATGTTATTTATAATTATATATTAACTAAGTCTTAATCTTTATGAAAATTTTCTGACTCAGTATATAGAGTAAAAACATCATTTTTTTAAATTATCACTTAATTGATAATTGAAAAATTGATGGATAAAATAATGAAAATGTATCGAGTTAAATAAAACTATTTAATTAATTAACAATGAAAATTATCTTGAACTTATTTTTATGTGAGACAGTAACCGATTTCAGTAGTAAGAATCAATACTAGTAAGACATAATATGTACTACTGAACCTCGTAGAAAGCAGTCTTCAATTAATTTTCTAAATACAATTTTTTAATTTAATTACATAAGAAATGTTAGTTCAAAATGTTATTGCAATTTTTTTTAAATAAATAAGGACAATTTCTTAGATTAAATATTTCTATATTTATTATAAAATAAAAGGAATCTTATTTTATAAACTGCAAAATGTTTACGTAATTCTGCAATCATTTTTTTTATTATAAAAAAAACAATGTTATTTTAATCAAGCAGTAAACTCTCACTCTTTAAATCTTTCGAAATCTTTGTAAATCTCTTGACATCTCTCGGAAATTTTTGAAATTCCACAAAATCACTTGAATCATTCCAAAACTCATTAAACCTCATTAAATATTTTGAAATTTCTTGTAATTCTTTGAAATTGTTTCAAAATTTTTCAAGAAGTTCGTTTGCAAGGTTTTACAGTGACTTTTAAAAGAATTGCAAAAGATTTTGAGTGATTTTAAGGAATTTCAAGGTATTTCAAGGAATTTCGTAAGATTTGAAAAATTATAAAAACATTTCAAGATTTAGAGGGATTTGTAAAAAATTAGAAAAGATTTGAAAGAGATCAAATCTTTAATAATGTTAAATTCATCTAATTTATTCGATGAATATCAAATTTTATATTTATTGTTATTTCCTTTTTCGTTTTTATCAGATTTCGGAGTTGTCGTACTAAATGGGAGAGAATTGAAAAAATTGTGATGAACTTGGAACCTCTTGAAATATCTATAGTACAAATATTACTTATAATCAATTTATAATTAATTGAGACAAATTTAAATTTTTTTCCTCTCGGTATTTATTTAAATGAAAGTTTGACAAGCTTAATAGTATTATAAAATATATTTATGAATAAAAAATGATTTATTATAACGCGTATGAATTATATTCTGCCTCCAATTATTGATTTACAGTGATTATGAGGTATATGATCCGGATAATTGTTACAGTTTATTATGCAATTTATCTTTATTGCCACCGCGCATGTCATATCATATTTTATATTTATTGTTCATTGTATCTTTAAAATTTTATGATAATTACTCATTCCTTTGTTGTAAAACACGTGCATTGACAATGTATAAAAATGATTAATACTTTTTGTATTCCCTACGAGAAAGATTTCATTTCAATATTTCAAAAATTCTTCCTTGAGTATCATTCGAATTTTTGATACACTATACATATATACATAGATGAAGAAATAACAGAAAAGCTTTTTATACTTTTCTGAAAATTGTTGGCCCTTCCTTGAAATTGATTTAAAAGTACTAACGAATCTAGAAATAAATTTCCAGCTTCTCTCGACGTCAAAGTGCAAGTGCATCATGGTTATAAAGAGAGGTATAATTACTGGTTTTAGAAAAAATATAAAACTATGAAATATCTTTCATGAAATTAATTATCGCTTTTCCTAAAGTGATTCACGTTCCTTCCCCTCATTTTCAGGATTTATTTATGGATTTGACGCATATCGCGGTTGCAGAACGATTCGGAGTCACTGGCAGAGCGTTAGTCACGGTCGAGCAAAAAGAGCAGAAAGAAACAGGTGAGCAAAGAGAGAGAAAGAGAGAGACACAAAGATTCATGCATGCAAAGACGTTGACCTTCGCTTGAGAAATTTTACAGTAATGTGGAAGCATTAGCCTTTTTTACTGATTCCACATTTTCAATATCTTTTTACCTCCAAGAAGCTAATTAAACCTAGCAAACTTTCAAGAGATTTTATGAGTATTTGAAATTTTCATTAATTTGTAATCTGGTATATAAGTTAATTACAAAAATGGGAAGTGCATTCGGTCGATTTACATTAATATTAAGCGTTTCTAAAAATGTTTATTATGATCGGGCTTTAATTTCTTAGAGTCAACTGGTGATATAAGTTAATTAGGAAAATAAGAACTGCATTCAGCTGTTTTTTAATGATATTAATTATTATTTGAGATTCATGAAAGAATTCATAATTTCTCCATATTCGATTCATTTAGTTACAAATTCTTTTGATGATTTTAAAGGTTGCAAATTTAAAGGTTTTAATTAATAATGAGCTAGCCAATACATATACTAAGATAATTAGAAAATAGTTAAAAAATAATTATAAATTTAGAACCCATTCGATAATCAAAATTATAAAGTTAAATTCGTATTCTGGGAGAATAAATGCATTATTCAGGGAAATTTGAGAAAAATTGGCAGTATAAAAAATAAAAAAAATTTTTTAAACTCAGAAAAAGTAAAAAACGGAATAGAACTTGAAAGTCTGACGAGAAATCAATAAATTATTCAGAGAAACTCGATAAAAATCGGTCAGTTTAAATATCATTCAAAAACTGATTACAACTTGAAAACTCGTTGCGCAAGAAAAAATTTCAAAGTCAAATTCGCATTCAGGAAATATAAATGCATCATTCAAAGAAATTTTATAAAAATGTGCTGGTCTCTTAAAATTTTACAAAAAAAACTTCAAAATTCGTTAAAATTAGTAAAAATATCCAAAAATTCTTATAAATCCTCAAAAATTTTCACAAAATCCTAAAAATTCTATAAAATTTTTTAAAAATCAGAAAAATATCTTGAAATTCCTTAAAATTATTAGAAATCTCATAAAATACAATGAAAGCCTTTAAAATTTCAAAAATTTTTAATAAAACTCATCAAAAACTTTTAAATTCCTTTAAAATGCCTTAAAATCACGTTAAATTTCATGAAATACTTAAAAATCGACAAAATCTTTTAAAAATCTGAAAAACCTCTTGAAATCCCTAAAAATTTTAAGATAACTTTCAAAATTCTTTTAAATTCTACAAAATTTTTAGAGTCATAAAAAACGTTTGAAATCCCTCAATAAAATTATCCGACAAACTTTAAAATGCTTCATAATCTATACAGTATTTTGAAAGTTAAAACAAACTCATAAAATTCGTTAAAATTCGTCAAAATCCCTTAAAATTCTTAGGAACCTTTTGAAATTCCTCTCCAAAAAAATGGTGTCACAAAATGTCTTGAAAAAATCGTAAAATCCCTTCAAATTACTTAAAATTCCATAAAATATGGACAAATCCCTTAAAGTTATTTCAAATCCTATATGAAATTTCATGAAATCCCTTAAAATTCCTGATAATCCCATGAAATCTCGTAAAATTCCCATAAAATATCTTAAAATCCCTTTAACATTCTTCAAAATCTGGGGAAATTACTTAAAATTACTCAAAATCTCACAAAGTCTCATTATATCTCTTAAAATTACTCCAAATTTTATGAAATTTGCTTAAGGGCATGTGTTACTTACCATATGAGCAAGTTTTTAAACCCGGTTTTTTTTCTACAATTTTTACATTTTCAAAAAAATTATAGTCAACATCCGTCAAGAACGTGAACACGAACAAATGTTGACTAAAATTTTTTTAAAAATGTTAAATTTGTAGAAAAAAAACCGGGTTTAAAAACTTGCTTATATGGTAAGTAACACATGCCCTTAAATTCTTTTAAATTCTTGAAAACCCAATATAATTTTACCAAATCCTTAAAAAATTTTTAAAACAAATGTTCTTAAAATGATTTCGAATCGCCGAAAATATATCATCAAACCCCATAAAATCACTTAAAATTCCATAAAATCCCTTGAAATTCCTGAATATTCAATGAAATCTCGTAAATCCCTTGAAATCCCTTAAGGGAGTAGTCTGCTTTAGGAGCCGAAAAAAAAGCGTTTTTTCAACAATTTTTTTGAAAGGGAAGGAAATGATTGCGGTAAACGAAATTTTGAGACGATAGTATATTATATTCAAGCTTTAAAAAACAATTTTTATTATTACAAATTATTGAAATTTGCCAAAGTTGTAACGATTTTTCTGGGGCGCCTGGAGTGTGCACTCGTAAATCGGTGCCGGTGATGGAGGTCGTGCGATGCATCTGAAACAGTGGAACCAAATTTTTTTTTAGTTTTTATAAGTTCCTTTTC
>UCOK01006859.1:0-50581 GCA_900474325.1 Synergus umbraculus
GGTGCTAATCGGGCAGCATAATAGGACTATGTGTAATTAGTAACATAATATCATCTGATTATTCCGAATTGAAAATATGTAGATTTAAATATTATATTTAAATATTAAATTATCCATTTAAATATTTAAATAGTTTTCTGTTTCATTGCGAACGCAAATATATAAATATGATTGATTTATTTCCTTGTATTGTTTCTTATGTTCTTTGCTATGTTTTGACATAATAAAATTACATTTTCATAAAAGCAGGTAATTTTTATTTATAATTTATTATAGTTTTTTTTAAAAAGACATTCACTAGAAAAACTGACAAGGCCCTGACTAGTTTCCCCTATATAGGGTATTCGCGAGTCCAACCGTTACACCCTTGTCGGGTTCTAACCAGTTTTATTGACCAGAACCATACCAGAAGTAGGGGAAACTGACCAGAACCCTACTAGGCCCACATCAAGATTTCTGCACGGGATAATGCTACCGAGCGCCCAAATCCAAATTTGTATTTAGATTTAAATCTCAGAAGTGTGGTATTATGGGAGATTCATGGTAAATATATACAAGCACACAATAATTCCCGTATATACAAAATACAATGTTCTTTAATTCTGTGTCCTCGGCATCCCATAAATCGCCGAAAATTCTCACCGCGTTCCGAGTTACATACCAGCAGAGAGCGCCATGGTTCCCCATGGCAGCAGAGGGTGTAAATTACCAGCTTATTCCTGCGGACAGTGCCCGGATAAATAAAAATATTTATACTGAAACCGCGTGCACATGGACACTAAATTAAACTCGTTTTGCCTCTCTTCGGGTTGTGAACTGGGCGGTCATCCAAATGGCAAGAGGCGTATTTCTGATACAGGTTCTGACATTAATTTTAACTGAAAATGCTAAGGGTGCACTTGACGCTAATTGCTTTCTTTTCAATGACGCAGGACGATATTTATAAAGAAAATATCTGACTCGTAAAATTTGCAGAATGTTATATGAAATTTGAGGATTGAAATTCGTTTTAAACAATGGGGTTGACGATTCGTAAAATCAGGTGTGCATTTGCTGTATAAATTAATTTATAATAATTGAAGATATTTTTAGATATTCTTTAAAAATCTCTTGGAATTTTTTAGAAGAACTTACAATTATTCTTTACATTATTATTTACAATTATTTACTTAAAACTTTTTTAAATCCCTTGAGAATCTGTAAAATTACTGAAAATTATTTTAGGTCTTTTAAAATTCTTTGAAATGCTTTAAAATTGTTTAGAATTAGTTAAAATTCTTAAAAATCATTTATGATACCTTGAAAATTTATAAAAATTACTTAAAATCACTTAAAATCTTTTGAAACCTCTCAAAGTCATTTAAAATTACTACAAATAATTTCAAATCACTTCAAGCGATGATTATAGAAATTTCAGAAGAATTCAATGACTTTAAGAGATTTCAAGTGACTTCAGAAGAATTTAGATGACTAATTCATTGAAATCTCTTGGAATTTTTTAGAATTACTTACAATTATTTTTTACATTATTATTCACAATTATTTACATAAAACTTTTTAAAATCCCTTAAGAATCTGTAAAATGACTTAAAATTATTCTAGGTCTTTTAAAATTCTACAAAAAAACTGAATAATGAGTTAAAATCTTTTGAAGTTCTTTGAAATGCTTTAAAATTGTTTAGATATAGTTAAAATTCTTAAAAATCATTTATAATACCTTGAAAATATATAAAAATTACTAGAAATCACTTTAAATCTTTTGAAACCCCTAAAAATCCTTTATAAATCACTACAAATAATTTCAAATCACTTCAAACCATGATTATAGAAATTTCAAAAGAATTCAATGACTTTAAGAGATTTCAAGTGACTTCAGAAAAATTTAGATGACTAATTCATTGAAATCTCTGAAAATCAGTGAAGTCACGTGATTATATAAATTATATACCTATACTATATTATATAAAGTCACATGAATTCACATAAATAAAATGAATTCACATAAATTCAAATGAATTCACAAGTGAATTCTCCTGCAGTCAATAAAATATCTGGAAATATCTTTAAGTCAGAATTAGGTATACAACGGATCGGTTGAATTGTCAACCCCTCGTTCCTAAATTTCATAAATAGCCTCTGAATCGACTGCAGGCCGAATAAAAAATCGCTGCCCTTCAATATTGATTAAAGTTTTTCCATTCAAGAATCTACACATTTTTTTTCAAAGCTTTCTCAAGCTCCCAAAAGCTACTCATAGACGCGTGTCATTTGAGACAGGTTTCCAGTTCAAGCCTGCTGTGAGCTACGCACTTGGGACAAAACATGCCCCAGTTGTCAACCTCGAATCTCGCAACTGGCTTCAATAATATCAAGAAAATACCTGCACTCCAGTAGCGTATCAACAACTCCAACTGTTGCAAAAATTAATTTAAAATAAATCATATTCCTGAAGGATTTTTAAAAGATATACATTTGTTTTTACATTTTATTTTTGATGAATATATATTAACTTTTAAGCAAACAGCTAAAAGTTTCGTCTCTTCAAAACTATAATATTAAATATTATATAAATATATAAATATTTACAAAATCTTGAACTGAAATTAATAAACAATCCATTTAAAATGTAGATAAATTATTTTCTTCATAAAAGTCTATAATTAAGAATACTTTAATGTTTAATTGAATTTAACACTCGAAAATAAAGAGCACCCATAAATACGCTACTGCTGCTCACTTTTTGTCGCGACCTTTTTTTCAGAGAGATATTTCAACAATGATTCGGGCCTCGGTTCAATGACGTTGGGTCTCAGGCACCAAATCGATCGATTGATTCTTTTTTTTTTTATATTGTGTCCTGGCATTCCGTACTCTACTGCATTATAGACATTATTGAATTCATCGACGGGGGTCGGAAGAGGGTTTTCCAGGGCGCATGAGAACCCTTTAACCCTTTCATGAAACCGAAAAGTTACCGACCGGAGAAATCGTTTGTTACTTTCAAATGCGTTGATTTGATTTAAATCTTAAATGCTAGTCGCGCTAAAAAAATATCATAAGCCCATTAGAAAGTTCTCTGACTATTGTATCGTCGACGCGAATAAAATAGAATAAAATCTAACGAAAGCGAGTTTTTTTACAATTAACTAATTTATAATTTCATATCGAGAAGGTAATTAACTCTACTTTGAATTCAATCACGTGTAAATTAATATTAATTGTTAATATATTTCCATATTAAAAATATTGACAATATTTTCGTAATTTAATATTAATAGAGATTAAGTATAGTTATTTATTTTTTTTGTAGTTTTTATCATATGCTAAAATACAGAAATAGAGTCTATAACCGGTGCAAGGAGAATTCGAGCCAGTTATATACGAATGGATAAAATTTGCGTCACCTACCCTTTTGTGGAAAGGGTAGATTGGTCTACGCTCGAAGGGTTACGAAGCTCGTTGTATTCATTAATCAGAAAAGCCCTTTCTATCCATTACTACCATAGAGATATTGATTGCTTCAATCAGTACCTACACTTCATTCTTTTCACTGTATGTACATATAGTATATACAAAATAAAAATTTCTTTCCACGCATAATATTTATTCACCCCATATAAAAAAACGTAGGATAAATATAGTCCAAATATCTCTATGTAATTAAAGTATCTCAATCCTCGAATTAACTTTCCCAAGCAACAGATTTTCTTAATTCATTTAAATGAACCAAATATATTTTCAATGAGAAAATACTTTCCAAAGAATTAAAAATCAAAGGAAAATTGCGCCGATCAGAAACAGCTTTGGGAAACAGTTGCTAAAGATCAAAGGTTTCGCTAAAATGCAATCGTGAAGGTATAACTTGTAAATAACTCGCAGTAAAGAAAAAACGACATTTTTTTTATATTGTCATGAATTATAAGTACGTTTGCTTTTAGGGAGCAGTTGAAAAGTTCTGGCAACTAATTACCATTAGTAAACTGTGAACTGTGAGGTACGCTTGCAGTCTTTAGCCTGTATTTTCCGCTAAGATCAATTAAGTCGAAGTGGGTAATTACTAGCAATCCGTAACGCCGCGGAGCGCAAGAAACATGAGTCACGCGTGGAATAACATCGACATGACCGCAACGATCGATTAAGCTGGTTAATTAATTAACAACTCACGCTACACTGCATTTCTGATGCTCACGTGCTAAAAACATGATTAAACTAAAAGACAGAACGCAGCTGCGCAGTAATCTTTATTTTAGCTTTAATCACATGCAACTTTCTCAAATGTCAATTGATGCGTACTTTATTTATTTCTTTCAGAGAATGTATTATTTTATTAAAAGTTATGAGCTGAATTCAGAGTCGTTAATCTATTAATCGAAGATTGAAGAAGATTTCCGCTCGGGTTTCCGAGTATTTGGAAAATAATTTTTGAATGACTATAATAAGGTTCCCAAGGTAAGAAAAGTTCATTAATGGTTTTTGTTACGGCTGCACATCGAATTCGCCTTTCTAGTTGAGGGTTCGCGTTCGTCGAACAAATTAGAGAATTTTATTGAACATTATTTCTTCGGAGTGTGTATTATCTCGCTGCTGATTCGCCATCGCGGCAATATAATGGAAGAGGCGTCTTCTTCAGAGCCAATCGTGACTTTGCATTACAATTGTTCCATGTTCGATCGCTACGCTCCCAGGTGGCCGCCGACAAACGATACCAAGGAACTTCTTAGGTTCCCAATTCTTTTTTCTGTCTCGAGCGAAGGCTAAAGCTACCGCTCTTGCAAAGAAAGTTCAAGTATTACGATGAAAACTAATTTACACTTCGCAGATCCTTCAGATTTCAATAGAACTTGCAAGTTTCGTGGAGAACCACGCACATCAATATCTTTAATCAAAAGTTCTCCATTTTGTCAGGGATTGTAGGTATAATACCTCAGATTTCAAAAAAGATGATTAATACTGTTTAAAATTGAATCAGTGGAAGTTCACTGATTTTAAAGGACTTTTTTTATAGATTTCATTTAGTAAACAATTAAAATTCACTGAGAATCAGGGAAAAGTCATTGCAGTTTTCAGTAATCGTATGATTAAAATCATGAGAAAAGATTTAATCAGAATTGAGGGAGTTTAACTGGGAATCAGTGGAATTTCATTGATTTTTTACTGATTCAAGTTTAAGGAGTGTTTTATTCAATTTTTGTTGATATTATCGTATATTTGGGGATTGAAATATCAAGTGAAGGGCGGGGGAATCCAAGCCCATTATCAAATGGCATAGTCTTTTTTTAAACACATTTTTTTGTTTATTTTACCTGTAATTACATCATTGATAAATAAAGATGTTTGAAATAGGAAAATAAAAAAAGCGGAATGATTGAAGAATATGGTTGATAAAGTACCTTTGAATCATGAAAATATGAATTAAAAAAGAACAGAAAATGCTACTATGATAAAAATTGAAATCTCTTTGGATAATCCACGAAATAATTCATTTTAACAATAATTAAATTATTGCACAATGAAAAAACAATAAACATCTACAGGAATAGTTATTATAATAGAAATATTTATATATCCTATAGAATGTCATTTCTCAAGGTCAAATACAGAGTTTTAATCATCAGCACTTTAATTATCACCAATTCGTGACATTTAAAAAGTCACTAGTGAAAGGACTCAGGGAATGGCGTAAATTTAGCTCTCATTGAGCAAAAAAATGCAAAGAGAAGCGAAAAATTACATAATCGAACGCCATCAGACGTCTGACGAATCTTCCGCCCTATATATATACTTTTGGATAAAAATTTGACACCTTGAAAAGTCTGTGAAGAAATAATAAAAAGTATATTGCAATTAGATTGTAATGATTCGCAGTAGAATGAATTTGCAAGGATATAGAGCGATTTGATTAGGATTAGGGACGGATATCATGATTGTGTACCCCGTGAGAATAATGGGCGGAAACGTGTTTGGTCGCAATCGTGTGAGGTATCGTTGAATTACCGAATTTGATTACGGCTTCTGAAGATGCCGAGGATATGGTGGTTGCTGAACGAGTGACGCAGCAACAAGCATTGTCGATCGTTTAATAACTCTCAGTGGGTGTCTACGGCAGGCCACCGGTGTTCGGTCACCTTTATTCTCCGTCCACCTCCGGAATTCCAACTGTTTCACTTTCGGCTCGAGGATTCTTCTTGAATAGAGAACCCAAGTACAGCGGGAGATCAAAATCATAGGGGGAGAATTCCAAAAAGAAAAAGGACTAATTCATTAGATCGCAGGATGAAAGAAAAATTTATCCGGAAATAAATATATATATGTTTCATTAAACGCAATCGTTTTATATTCATTTCACAATTTAGTTATGTGAATTCTCACTATATAGGAAAATACACATAATGATTTTTGAATTTGATAGAATAATAATTTGATATACGTTTGTTGATGTTGTTTTGTTTATGAAATTTTGTCTTTTGTTGGTTTTCTCACGATCGGATGTATGTTCGGCCGATTTGAGAGGCTGGGACTAATTGGTACACTCTGGTCCTGGCGAACCTTCCGGTGCTCTCGAAAAAGAGCGTCCCGAGTGGCACTCGAAGACAGGATCATGAAGGGTGGAACTGAACTTTGATTTGAGAGGGTTACAGTTATCAAAATCATATTTACCATTTTGCCAATAATAGATTTACTTATTGTATACTTGTTAATGAAGGAAAAAAATGAAAAATTGTTTCTTGAAAAGGAGTCGTGTGGAAATAATGGGGTTCCAGTTGTCTCTAGTTTTAGGGTAGTTCTGATCTGGAAAACTGGTCAATAACACATCAAGGTTAAACATTCTGGGTTAATTATTTGCAATATTTGATTAGTTAATTTATGTCGCAAATAATTCCTCGACATCTCATCGAAGTCTGATGCCAAATTCTCTCTTCACCTAATGGTTAAAAAAAATTTCGTCAAATTACATAAATTTCCACAAAATATCGCCACATCCTTTAAAATTCCTGAAAATTCCATGAAATCTCAAAAAATTCCTACATGTTTCGTAAAATCATTTGATTCTCCTAAATTATTTAAATTCACATCAAAATTTCATCTAGTTTAAGTGATTTTAAAGAACTTTTAAAGAATTCCAAAAAGATTTGGATGAGTTTCAAGATTTTCAAGTATTTAACAATTTTTGAGAAACATTTCAAGGGATTTTAAGTGATATTAAAGAATTTTAAAGGATTTTATAATAATTTCAAAGAATTTAAGTATTTTCAAGAACTTATGATTTAAAAAATTGCAAGACATCTAAAAGGATTTCAAGAGATTTTAGAGAGTTTAAGGAATTTTTAAGGAATTTCAAAAAAATTTTAAATAATTTCAAGACTTACAATTATTTTAAAATATCTGCAAATATTTCAATTGATCTTTTTTCAAGAAATTTCATAGCTATCTAGACATGTTTAAAGGATATCAAGAAAATTCAAGTGACTTTAAGAAATTCGAAAAAATTTTTAAAATCAAGATTTTGAATTTTAAATGAGTTTTAAATTCTTTAAAATCTGTAAAATCTGTAAAATCATTTGTAATCTTTTTAAACTAGTTATTGAAAATTATCAAAAATTAAAAGTAATTTTCAGAGATTTAGTGTGACTGGAATTTTGAATAATGTTATAAGAAATATGAAAAGATTTTATTAATATTTTCAAGATATTAAGTGATTTAACGAAATTTAGAGGAATTATATGAAATTTTAAGGGCGTTTAAGATATTTTATGGAATATTAAGTAATTTTAAGAGATATTTAAAGATAGATGTGGAATTTTATGGAATGTCAAGGAATACATCAAGTGATTTTAGAAATTTCAAGGAATATTTCACGAGATTTTGAAAGAGTTAAAGGGATTTTAAAATATTTCTTATTAAGTAATTAATTAATAAAATTATAAGAACCTTTCAAAGATTTTGGGTATTGTATGGGATATTAAATAATTTTTAAAACTTTTAGGGAATTCAAGGGATTTTACGGAATTTCATGGCATTTTAAATATAGTTGTAAGATATTTACGATATTTTATGGGATATT
This sequence comes from Synergus umbraculus, assembly GCA_900474325.1. Lineage (NCBI taxonomy): Eukaryota > Metazoa > Arthropoda > Insecta > Hymenoptera > Cynipidae > Synergus > Synergus umbraculus. The sequence goes on from UCOK01006859.1 coordinate 8,063, forward strand.
AACTTATTTTGAACTTAAAGACTTAAGGGATTTCAAAGGATTCTACGAGCTCTCATTGGATTCTCAGGAATTTTGCGATGACATTTCATTGGATGTATGTAATTTTAAAAGATTTAACCATATTTTGTGGAATTTTAAGTAATTTTAGGGAATTTTACACCTTTTTACCTTGTGAAATCTTTCGAAATCCTTTGAAATCATTAAAAAAACTCTTGTAATCTTTTGAAATCTCCCTAAACTAGTTATTACTAATTATCAAGAATTAAAAAATATCAAAAATTATCAAAAATTAAAAATTATAAAAAATGATAAAAATATTTTTATTGAAAATATCAATCCCGACTAGGACCTCGCCAGAACCCCATTTTAAATACGGCTAAAAGGGACAGAGGGTGTAATATGGAACAATTTCGAATAAAGTATCAGCTTTAAAACCTTGTCGTATAAAATCCGAAATATTATCTAATATTTGTATCATCCTTTTAAGACGTCAAAAGTAAAAGTAAATCGATTTGGACGGGCATCAGCAGTGAATCTGCAAAATCGCGTCGACCTGGTATTCAGGCTACCGTCGTTTGTCATCCGCTTCGCTCTTACGGCTATTCGTATTTTCAGGGCACAACGAAAACAGCCGGCATTGTCGCGTTGTACAAAAGCTACAAAGAAAATGTGTGAATCAGCAGTAATGGAGATAATGCAAAACTCTGGCCAAGGGAAAAAGAAAGCTCGCGTGCGGGGCAAACCCCTCCTTGCAAGGATATCGATGTTCAATCGTTAATTCAAGCTCCTTAAAATTCAATCTCTATTCATCTTGTCATATGTAAGAATTTCGAAATTATAAGAGTCTTTTCAATTATTTTAAAAGGAAAATAAAGGAGACATTAAAATTATTGATGTTTATTAAAATAATATCTTAAAGACATTTAAGATTCAGTGACATTTATATTATAGCAAAACTAAAATATGAGTCCAAGAAAATTATTAAAAGAATGTCAGGTGCTATTTGTGTGTTATAGAGTGGATAGGATCTATGATTGTGTATGCAGCTTTGAAAGCTTTGTCGGTGTATCAAGATTAGCGAAGGATCGAAAGAGGTTTCGTTATTGTGTTGGGCAGACTGCTCTAAGTCCTGGGGTTGTGTAGGCCGCAAATTGAATAAAATAACGATCCAACACAGTACACCATATACCACGAGCGTTATCTCGATGTCACAGATTGGGGCGGCCTATTCCACCTCTTTCCTCTCTTGATCTTATCACTTTATCCAAATACATACTAGATCCAGCCACGCGTTTCCAATTCAAGCCAAAATCAAAATTTCGGAGATTCTTTCTATTTTTTGTCATTTTTTCCCCATATGACGACCTCGATGACACAACAGCATTCTTACATTCTAAATATATTAATATACATAAGGATAATCTGAGCCTCTGGTAATTATCGAGGTAATTATGATGCTATAATATTAGCATTTCAATTTAAGAGAGAATAATAAGGTCTGGCCAAATTTATATAGCTCGGGTCGAATACATGTATATATAGCTCATTGCGAAAGACGTCAGACTGCTCGATTATGTAATAATAATAATAGTTAGGTCGTCTATAAAAATAAACTTTTCAAGTGATCAAACTTATCCCCTGTAAGACTTCGAGGGTTAAACTCTTTGCAGCTTGTTCCTCCCTTCCTCGTTAAACTTCCCACGTGTCATTCTTCCGGCGACATTTTTTCCTATCCTGGGTATCATGACTTGGACATTTTGGGAAATGTTCTTTCATACTTTTGGAAAGTTTACTTAACGACTCGTTGAGAATGTTTAATTTCTTTTAAATCTTTAATTTCTTTTAAATCTTTAATTTAATTAGGGTTAAAATAAATATACCCATCAGCTAGAAATAAAAAAATATCGAATATATATTGTTGTCGAAAATCTGATTGGTGTGGAAATTGCGTGAATTTTGGGAATATAACGAATTTTATGGAATTTAAAGGGATTTGGCAAGATTTAATTAAATTTTTAGAAATTTTAAAGTATTTAACGAAATTTTTATGTGGATTTAAATAATTTAGGAGAATCAAATGATTTTACGAAATTTAAAGGAATTTTGCGAGATTTCATGGGATTTTCAGGAATTTTAAGGGATTTTAAAGTATATTAAAGAATTTTAAAAGATTTTATAATAATTCCAAAGAATTTCATGACTTTCAAGAGCTTAAACATAATTTAAAAAATTGCAAGAGAGATTTTAAAGCGTTTAAGGAATTTTTAAGGGATTTCATAAAAATTCAAGATAATTTCAAGACAGAATGATTTTACGAAAGTTAAAGGAATTTTTTGAGATTTCATGGGATTTTCAAGAATTTGAAGTAATTTCATGAACATTTTATGTGATTATAAGGTAATTTCAAAGGATGTGGCGATATTTTTTGGAAATTTAAGTAATTTGACGAAATTTCGAGAGATTTAGTGAGATTGGAAATTTTGAATAATGTTATAAGGAATATTAAAAGATTTTATTAATATTTTCAAGTGATTTCACGGAATTTAGAGGAATTTTATGAAATTTTAAGGGAGTTTAAGATATTTTATGGAATATTAAGTAATTTTAAGAGATATTTAAAGACAGGTGTGGAATTTTATGGAATATCAAGGAATAATCAAGTGATTTTACGAAACTTTAATGAATATTTCACGAGATTTTGAAAAAGTTAAAGGAATTTTAAGATATTTCATAATAAGTAATTAATGAATAAAATTATAAGGACCTCTGAAAGAGTTTAGATACTGTATGGGATATTAAATAATTTTTAAGCCTTTTAGGGAATTTAAGGGATTTTGCGGAATTTCAGTGGATTTTCAGAAATTTTAAGAGAGTTTTATTGAGATTTTATGGTATTTTAAGTAATTTTAGGGAATATCAATGAATGTCAAGTAAATTTAAGAAATTTAAAGCAATTCAAACAGAATTTGAAGGTTGTTAAAAAGATTTTAAGAAATGTTGTCAAATTTATAGAGATTCGTGAAATTAGAAGAGAAATTACAAAATTCTATATTTCAAAAATTATAAATCCTGAATTATTTTGTATACTTTTGAAATTCCTGAAAACTGAAACCTGAAATTTCAAATGTTATTTAAAAGACTTAAGGGATTTGAAAGGATTTTACGAGATTTCATTGGATTATCAGGAATTTTAAGATATTTTATGACATATTTTATGGCATGTATGTAATTTTAAAGACTTTGACGGGATTCAAGGGATTTTACGAAATTTTAGTTGATTTTCAGAAATTTAAAGAGTTTTAATGAGTCTCTATGGTATTTTAAGTAATTTTAGGGAATATCAATGAATATCAAGTAAATTTAAGAAATTTAAAGCAATTCAAACAGATTTTGAAGATTGTTAAAAAGATTTTAAGAAATTTTTTCAAATTTATGAAGATTCGTGAAACTAAAAGAGAAATTAGAAGTTTCTCTATTTCAAAAATTATAAATTCTCAATTATTTTCTATACTTTTGAAATATCCCTGAAAATTGAAACCTGAAATTCCAAAATCCTTTAATTTGAAATTATTTAGAATCCTCTGAATCTCTTTAACAAATGTTATACAAAAATGAGAAATTAATTTCGCGCAAAGCGCTTTATTGATTATAAATTCCTTCTATATATCTAAAATTTGAAATAAATTTTAAAATAAACAGAACTATAGTTTATTTCAAATTATAGATACACCGTAAATATCTTATACATCTAAAATTAGTTGTCAGTTCGTCGGTATTATTATTTTCCGAACAGTAGGGGAAGAAGAATGTTCTTTAAGTGGAAGGCAAAATTGACAATCCATTGACATGAGGGCGATAGGAATGATGATGGGACATACATCCGACAGCGATATCGAGCGTCTCCTTTTATCCAATGACAACCGATCTGATCAGTCAGTATATCCAATATGTAGTGCGCACTATAGTAACTATATATATGTATCTCGTTTAAATTAACCCGGTCCTTCTATCAGCTGGTCACGTGCCCACTCCCCTTACTCCCTTGATCGATCCCCACCCCTTTACCCTCTTAATCCCTGTCGCACTCCTTAAAGGATGAATCACTAGGGAGTGACATTAGCCTACCAGAAAGTCAAGGATTTTTGTCAACAAACTTGATTCATTCAGGATTCTAAATCAAGGACTCAATGTCACTAATTCTGAATTAGAGAGACGTTACTAATGCAGATTCGAACTACAGATTCGATTATAATAAAAATTCGACTACCATTACATAAGTTTATGAGGAATTTAAGATTTTGGATGAAATATGTTTACATGTGTAAATTAATAAATATAATACGCACTTTTTAAAATGCATGAGATATCAGAGGAATTTAGAGAGGAAAGAAGAGAGAGAGAGTCGGTCCTTGGACTCAGGAATGCAGCAGCACAATACAGCTGGTCCTGAACCAACACCTTCTTCAGTATTAATATAACATATGTGATATGTGGAACTGTTCTTGTATGATTTCTACGAGATTCAAATTACTTTAAGTTTGGAATTTTATTCGATATTATCATCGCTTTTGAAGGACTCAATCAGAAATATAATAATCAGAAATGGCGAATTTTCACAAAATCTACATAATTTTCTACGTCCATTTCTATATTTTACAGTTATTCTTATCCTATCGAATAAACACTGGCATATGTAGGTAATTATAATAAAAATATTTTACCATTAGAAGGCTTCTACAATTTTACCATAAAATCATAATAAGCGAGCTGTATAATAAGCCAGCAACAATTCATCAGAGAGCAATATAAGCATTAGTCTATGAATATTTAAATTTCAGAATGCTAATGTTAGAATTCAAGATTCTTTCATTTGCATTTTAGTCATTATAATATTTCATCAAAATCCGAGAACTTTTGAATTTTGGATTATCTGTGACACAAGCTTCTGATATACATGAAAATTAATAATATAATGAAAAATTCGTAAAGCTCATTAGAAACTTTTTATACCTTTATTCAATTATATAATGATACCTTCAATACCTTTTATTCAATCAACCCTGGACACGAATTTCCTGATGCAATTGTTGCTTCTAAGATAATATATTTCCAAGGGATGTTTGAGATATCACAGGTGTGATGTTTATAGAGACCTGTAATAATAATGATTGCACCTTGATGCGATAACGCGTCTCCTGAATTGTTAGAAGGCAAGAAATGAGAGTTTGCCTCGAGGTCCAGAACCCAGACCACACGAGTTATGAGTTATGGAGCTAGTTGAGAAAGGCATCCATATATATATGAGCATCCACTGGGCAGCGGGAGGCCAAGACCAGGTGTACGGGCGTGAATGGAACCGCAGCTAATTTACATACCGAAACTGCCAGAGCCTTTGCCGGTTCGCCTCGGTAACAGAGATTCGCATTATTGTCGCTGAGATGTGGGCTAAGTACTGATATGTACTTACATACCTTGAGGCCTACCTCATATAATTGATTAATTGATAAGACTGTCTCTCAACCCACTCTTAATCCAGTATACAAAGAGTTGAACGAATTGCGGATAATAATTAGATTAAATCAGTGTGGAAATCTTGGGTTGGCCCCCGCGGGGCCCTAGATAGTTTGCCCTTTTACTGTACTAAAAGGATAGTAATAGTGTAGTAAAAGGGCAAACTAAGTAGGGCCCCAGGGGGACCACATGTAGGCTGCCTAAGAAGGGCCAATAAAGTGGCCCTCGGTAGGAACTAGTCAGGCCCTCTATAGAGTCAATATATGGTCTCTGTAAAAGGTCAAAGATGATCCTATGGAAGTTGCCCCTTCTGCTGTTCTAATAAGGCATTTTTTTCTCCTTTAAAGTAATTTTTTTGAAAATAACAAAAGAGGACATGGTAGGTCCTAATTAGATCCTAACTAGGCATACTATAAAGGTGCGATTTATGGGGTTTTAGAGGGCCAACATTTAAAAATGTTTAAGCTGAGTATAGAAATTTTGAAACGGTTCTGGTAGGGCCCAGGCGAGTTTTCCCTTTTTCTAGTCGGGCCCTAATGTGGAAAACTATTAAGTGTTCTAATACGGGAAACTATTCAGTGACCTAATAAGGAAAACTAGTAAAACTAAACTTGAAGTTTCAAAGGAAGAATAAATACTTCTATATTACATAATAATTCTATATTAATAAATAAATACAAAATATCCTATATTTAAAAAATTGGTGTCCCGAAATGTCTGGAAAATCTCGCATACATTTTTGTTGCAAACCTGATTGGTTTTTGAATGACTTGAAGTTGAAAGAAGAAAAACAAACTAATAGTCCAAAAAAATTTCAGGAAAACCTTAGAAATACGTTAAAATTCGTTAGAATTTCTTAAAACTCCAAAAAACCTCTTGAAATCTCTTAAAAATCTACAAAAACGATTAAAATCATAAATGTCTTGAAAGCCAAGTTAAAATTCGTAAGAAGCTCTTCAGAACTTAATAAACATGAAATCTTTAAGTATTTTCAGGAATTTTAAAGAATTTTAAAAAGATTTTAAAATTCTTAAGAAATTTTGATTTTTACAGGGATTTTAATGTTTCTCATGGAGTTTTAAAGGATTTCACGAGATTTTTTTATTGTTTTTTAGAAATTTTAAGGAATTTTAGGGAATTCTGAAAAGTTTTGAAAAATTTTTAAAGATTTTTATGTATTTTAAGGGATTTTGAAGTTTGTCGTTACATTACAAAGGATTTTAAGAAATTTGTAAGAATTTTAAGAAATTTTTATTTTTTCAGGAATTTTAATGGTTTCCATGGAGTTTTAAAGGATTTCTCGAGATTTTTAATTGTTTTTTCGAAATTTTATGGAATTTTGAAAAGTTTTGAAAAATTTTGAAAGATTTTTATATATTTTAAGGGATTTTAAAGTTTTTCGTTACATTATAAAGGATTTTAAGAAACTTGGAAGAAATTTTAAGGGATTATAAATATTTTCGTGGAATTTTAAAGGATTTTAAAAGTCTTGTAAGAATTTTCAGTAATTTTAAAAGATTTAAAAAATCTTAAGAAATTTTGATTTTTTCAGGGATTTTAATGGTTTCCATGGAGTTTTAAAGGATTATTCGAGATTTTTACTGTTTTTTCGAAATTTTATGGAATTTTGAAAAGTTTTGAAAATTTTTGTAAGATTTTTATATATTTTAAGGGATTTTAAAGTTTTTCGTTACATTATAAAGGATTTTAAGAAACGTGAAAGAATATTATAAGGGATTATGAATATTTTCGTGGAATTTTAAAGGATTTTAAAAGTCTTGTAAGAATTTTCAGTAATTTTAAAAGATTTTAAGAGGTTTCTATGAATTTAAAGGGATTACAAGAGATACGTATAATATTAAAAAGATTTAGTGAAATTTTAAAGTTCCTTGTTGAATTTTAAAGAATTTTAAAAAGCTGGTAAGAATTTTAAGTAATTTTGATTTGTAAAAATAATTTTAAAGGATTTTAAGAGGTTTTTAGGAATTTTAGGTGATTACAAGAGATTTGTATAATATTTAAAACATTTAGTTGAATTTTAAAAGAATTTCATGAAATTTTAAGAGATTTTTAAGGAAGTTTAGGTAATTCAAAGAATTTTAAGGAATTTTAAAGTTCCTCGTGGACTCGTCGACTAAAATTCAGCCCAATTAATGGCTTATTTTCATTTTAAGACTTCAGAAGGATTTCTTTAAATACTATTTTCACGATTAAATAAAGTTAGACTTAATTCCAGACAAAAAGGAAAACAAGTCCCTAAACGGACTTTGTTTTTACAATAAAAACTCTCTTGAATTTTTGATTATCGAAAAACGTGCCAACTAGCTCACTTGACATTAAGCGAGAGAGGAAAAAGGCAGGACTGGTACAGTCTTCAAAATTGTACTCGACAGAAATCACGTGTGGGTGTATAAGAGTTAACCGACGGATTAAATGCCAATAAAGGAAAGCCATACGGTTTCAATGGGGTCGCATATTCTTCGTCTCCAAGTGGCGCTTGTAACCCTGATTCGCAGCAACCATAGAAATTTCACGAATTATAGTTGAGTGGCTGGAACGCGTGATTAGCAAATCACGCGGATTTACGATGGGGTTAGGGCATAAGAAAATTCAATGCAAAGGGGACAAATGACTTGGGTGAAGTGCCAGAACAAAAATATTCGACGTTTTTCCTTATTCCTTCTATAATCAACCTCTTATAAATCCATTCTGTTAATTCTCATTACAAAATCACCGAAGAAATAAAATTCAGGGTTCTAAATAATTTACAGTGAAGGACGCAGTGTCTTTATTTAAATTAGTTTCACTATAAATTATGTAACTTGATTATAAATTGTGTAACTGCACTATAAATTATGTAACCACTATAAATTATCTAACTTTACTATGAATTATGCAACTCCATTATGTTTCTGTAAACACAAAAAATAGAAAATCACTTTTTTGAAGTGTAGATAAGAAACAAAAGTAGATTTTAATCGAGAAATGAAATATTTGCCGAGTAATTATAATTGTTGGGCACGTGTTTTCGATCACACGATGGTTTAAGTCTAAAGCTTGATGCTTTATGAAACATTATGACTGGCATGTATTATAACGGGTGGGAGAGAATACCGAGCAGTCGCGAGACTGTGTTTGTCTAGCAATGTGGCTTGGTAGGGATTGACTTGTATAAACATTGGAACACCGATAGCTAACACCATCAAGCACCTGCTACTCAAAATAATGATTTTGCAAACAACCCACAGTAATAGCATATGTACTCAGCCTAAGATCCGTTGTTGATAAAATTCATGAGACCCTTCATACTTTCTGTACTGACGTAAGAACACATTTCCGCAATGCTAATCAACTGTTAGTCAAATTGTTCAATTCTTCAATTGTTTCAATTAGTATTGAAGAATAAAGCAAAAATCTACAGTTGCATATCAAATATTCTAACATTATTACAATATTTATTATTTTTATTGTAATATCGACCAGGAGAAATCTAAATAGGTGGACTACATTAAATATTTGGGAGCAGGATGTCTGAAATCTTGAGGTCGCATTCCAAAGCCAGCGGGCATCGCAAGGTGCTAATGAAGTCGTGAGGACTTGGTTCCAGACAACGTGGACTTGGTGGATGCTGGAAATGATTTAGATTCCAACTAAACGATCTGTCTAAGCGATGACGGGCCCACATCCCGAATTCATCGCTGCTCACTCCGTATAATGGATTTAATGAGAAGGTAGCCCGAGTCTTGGCCACCTCCTACCGGATCCTTTACTGCCTCATATCTCTCCTCCACTTCCCCCAGGGGTCCTCTATATATATAATTATACTATTCGCACAGCCTGCAAAACTAAGGATGAGATTAAATTTCTACCATTTTCAACAATAATTGTAACACCCTGGCAGAAGGCTCGGATTGAAATTCATTCTTTTTTAATCCTTTTTAATCTGTGTCTCAACTCCAAATTCAATACGAATGAATCCGAGCCTCATCAAAAAAAATTTTTTAATCCTTTTTAATCCTTTCCAATCCGTCAGTCTGTACAAAGTTGAATCCGACTTTAAACCGAATGAATCCGATTTTAATCCGAACAAAGTTTCAATCCGATTTCCGAGGCGCATGAATATGCCCCAAATTCTATTTTTCCTAAAATTTATTTTACCGAAAATCAGTTGATCGAATAGACATTTGCTATAATTTTATACTTCCGAATTAGCGTTTGACATAATTTTTATTTTATCGAATTATAATTGGACATAATTTTTACAATTCCGAATTATTATTTAGCATAATTTTTATTTCTCCGAATAATCATTTGTCCTAATTTTTATTTTTCCGAATAACCATTCGACATAATTTTCATTTTCCCGAACTGCCATTTGTCATAATTTTTATAATACCGAATTACTGTTTAGCATAATTTTTATTTTTCCGAATGAGCATCTAACCTAAAATTCATTTTACCGAAACACCATCTGTCATAATTCCCATCTGACCGAAATCCCAAGTAACAGAAATTTCATTCTTCCGAAAATGGCGTTCGACAATTTGATTGGCTCATTTGAATTTCGCGGTATTATTCAGCCAATCAAATCGTCGGACGCCATTTTCGAAAGAATGAAATTTCTGTTACTTGGGATTTCGGTCAGATGGGAATTATGACAGATGGTGTTTCGGTAAAATGAATTTTAGGTTAGATGCTGATTCGGAAAAATAAAAATTATGCTAAACAGTAATTCGGTATTATAAAAATTATGACAAATGGCAGTTCGGGAAAATGAAAATTATGTCGAATGGTTATTCGGAAAAATAAAAATTAGGACAAATGATTATTCGGAGAAATAAAAATTATGTTAAATAATAATTCGAAATTGTAAAAATTATGTCCAATTATAATTCGATAAAATAAAAATTATGTCAAACGCTAATTCGGAAGTATAAAATTATAGCAAATGTCTATTCGATCAACTGATTTTCGGTAAAATAAATTTTAGGGAAAATAGAATTTGGGGCATATTCATGCGCCTCCGATTTCCAATCCTAAATCAATCCGAACGAATGTTAATCCTTTTCTATCCGTAGTTCTAAACTCAAGTTACCGTTCAATCCTTTTCAATCCGTTCCCTCAATCCTAATTAATCCGAAATCAATTCGAACTACTTTCAATCCTTTCTAATCCGTAGCTTTAATGCGAATGAATCCGAGAAAGTTGTGACTAATCACTTAAAAATAAAATTTATATTTAAAAAAATGTAAGTGCAAATATGTTACTGAACAGCATCCTTCACTTTAGATTGCACAGAAAAAACAAGGACTGAAAGTGTTTACAGCTGAAATCAGTTTTTAGTTTTGTTTTAAGACTAAGAAATCTAAAAACAAGACTTCTTAGTCTTAAAACAAGACAAAAAACTGATTTAAGACTGAAGTTCAGCCTAAAAACTGATTTCAGCTGTAAACACTTTCAGTCCTCATTTTTTCTGTGTGGAATCCTTGCTTCGATCTCGGATCAGATCGGATCCATTCGGATTGAAATCCTCCCTTAAACCTCGGATTAGATCTGATTCATTCGAATTGAAATCCTTTCTTTGACTTCAGATTAGATCGGTTTCATTCGGATTAAAATTCTTCCTTTAACCTCGGATTCAGCCGGATAGAAATTTTAGATGACTTCGGATTCAGTCGGATAGAAATTCTTAGATCGACCTCGGATTGATTAGGATAGGAATCTTTGATCGGACTTCGGATTAGATCGGAATGAAACTGTTTGCTTCGGATACAAATTCCGGAATGAAATTGATTCAAAAGGATACATTTATTTCTATCCGAACCTTCCGCCAAGACAATGCTTAAATTGTACTGAAAATGTCAGATTGTTATTCAGCTGTTTCTTATTTATTCAGCTATTGTTTCTTAATTATTCAGTTACTCAACTAGTGAATGTCAAAGTCATTTATCAGCTTGTTTGGACTAACATCACTTGATGGTAGTCCGTACATTGTATTATCTTCCAACTCTTTACATCTCCAGAAAGAACTACCTTTTCACCAATTTTCTTTTCAACAGCAGGTCAATCATTTTCCCGAAAATGACAATGTGCGGATACAATCTCAAAATACGGCAATTGGCCCCAAAAAAAAGCCATTGTCCTGTTAGATTCTTCGACGCCATTAAACTGAATGCGGGCCAAACAAAGGAGCTTACATTGTTGAAATTTGGTAGGCTCGCCTTATTCGATGCTGGGATGAATTCAAGGTGCAAAGATCGCACGTATGGGAGTAGCTCCTTCCGTCTTTGCAGCGAAAACAAAGCGTCGAATTCCATTCGTCAAAATAGATGCTATTCTGGAAAAATGTGTCAGTGTCGAAATCCGACCCTCGGTGCGGTGGCACAAAAACCTTTAAGCTTCCAAGGTGCTCTTTGTAAAAGGGAAGCAGCTGCAATTGTGAGCCATTTGGATTTTGAGGTATCCACCGTTCGCACTTCTACAGAGTTACACCTTACGTTCGCATCGGTAAACATCGTACACCCTGATGCTTTTCAAAAATGGGGGTTGCTTGGACTTGGGACGACCAACCACTGTATCTCCATTGACACCGATATTCACTTTTGTGGAGGTGCAATGAATCGTGAATGTTCGGAACCAAAGCTAACGTCCCAAATCTCATGATCTCGATTATCGTCTGTATTAGACTACTTTGGAAGGTCACCACTTTTTCTCACCAGAAAGTGTTTATCCATTTGGAACCATTGCCATTCAACAATCTATTAGATTAGGCCTCATTAATTGAGAGATTAATCAGTCCCTTTTAATAATTAAATTCAGAGACTTGTTAAGCAATATTTTCGAACATTGCACCAATCCTAAGGTTACGGTATCTTTATATTAAAACTTTCAATTTGATTCTCTAATTATGATCGAGTGAATGAGGTATTTCAAAACGTCTTTCGTAATAATCGTTGATATTTAATGAAGATATAAAGATACGCTTCTATCTCTTGAAAAATGTTGAGTGTAATCATTTCGAGAATCATTTCTATTTCACTATTCGCTGGCACTTGAAATAATTAATTAATCAAATTTTTTCAACTCACGACACAAAGTTCGGCAAACACTTGGCTCGTTAATGTCGTTTAATTTGTTACGGAACGATGTCGCACACCTCGTCAGACTGTGTCGGTCTTTCGAAGAGTTCTCTCTTGGAAAGGTAGACTCAGGATGACGTTACGAAGGGTGACTTGGTACTTTCTGCGACGCACGAAATAAATAAGTAGGTACACTCTCGTGAGCACAAATGGATGAGAGGGAAAAAAAGGCATACGCCAACACCTAACGATAATAAAGCGACCGCTCAAGAACGGTGATTATACAATTACCAACTTACGTACGTCTTTCAACTCGACAAACACAATTTTCACCGTCATTATCCTCTTGAGAGTGTCGCTTTTGTTTCTGAGCTTTGTCAAATCATTAATCCCACACTTCGCTTTCATCATGTCCAAATCTAAAGACGTCGTTTGCTTTTCAATCTTTTGTTCATTTCACAGTAAGCAAAAAAAAGGATTACGTATTCAAACTTTAATTTTAGTCTTCTTTTTCAAATTATAAAAAAAAGGCGTTTTTTCAGGAAGGTACATTAGTAAAGTACGAAAAATGTCCAAGGATAATTCTTATTCTTTATTATGTTATCTCCACGTACAGTACAATATTTATAGATTATTCTGTTTCGATCGGAATATGATACTCGAATAACCGGTAGTTACAATATTTATCATAACAATAGAAATACAAAGATTACGTGATGTAGGTCCTTACGCAGGAAACTAGGACCTTTTTCTGTCGACCTCTAGTAAAATTGGAGAAGAATCGAGAAAATTCTTAGTAACAAAAAAACATCAATTGAGAGTCAAATCATGACTGTTTCGTGAAGTAAAAAAACTGAGATCTTTTAAGTAAAATGAATAAAGGAAAATAAAAGTGAAAAATTAAAAGTAACTGATTGGCAAAGAACACAAAATTAAAAAAAAAAATGAAAAATTAAAATAAATATGTTGATCGTGACTTCTTCCCACTTAGATTGTCTCTAAATCGACAAAACGCGATACTTTGGAAATCCGCGCAGCAGAAATTGTACAATGCGCTGACAAATACTATATAACGTGTCCCTTTGTTTCCTCACTCAAACAAAATATTTGAATGATTTAGATAAAGATTTCTTATTTGAATCATCCAAAAAATGTTTTTTTATTGAGTATTTTTAATGGGAATGTAAATAACTCTATTGCACTCTTTGGCGTGGCACAACTACGAGCCGCGATAAGAAGATGAAAAGCGCCAGACCGAGCACGAAATCTTCGTCCTCTTCATGAAAGGACATAACAAAGAAACTAGGATAATTATTATGATCTATTTACAATGACGCCACAACACGAACCACAGAAAAAGATTTCTTTCTCGATTCGTCCAATAAATAAAAGAAAAAGTTTACTCTGCTATGATAATATCTACTGTGTATCACTTGTGACGCTTATAACAATTTCCTAGTTTCATTTACTTGTAACGAATTCCTCGCATAAAATTTTTAAACAAAAGAACAACAGAAAGTCTCACCACTTGATTGACTTTACCTGGAAATAATCTTATTCGAAGAAAAATGAGGATCTTTATCTGTGGTTTTTGTAGTAGAGACTCGTGTCTTCAGCGGGTAGACATTTTTGCAGATACCTTGAAAGAATCACGAGATCGATGACTACACTATTTACATAAGGACTATGTACAATTTTTTATAATACTTCAACAAAGATCACGGACTTATATCAATGGAACGACGAATTTACTTACATCGAAACCAGAAGCAACTCTGTGTTCAACAAATCCAAAGGGAAAAGATTTCATTTCCTTTTTAAGAGATGAGAGTCGCTGTGGTCCAGAAAGCGGACGTTGACTGTACACAGTAAAAGTGTCAATATGTTTCAGCACAAATTACTGTAGAATAGTCGTATTAGTCTCAAGTAATTAACAATATTTTCATTGCTAATGTAGGTTCACAGCCCATGTTATGCGCTTTTAAAAATGCTTTGCTCACAAAAATAAGAGCAGTTATACTAGAATCTTGTTTTTAATCTTAATTTATTCAACCAAATTCAACTTGACAATTCCGAATCCCAGGCTTCAATTTGTAGAAGACTTAAAGGACTATCACAACTAGAATTAATCAATGACGAACAACAGTTTCGAAATGAAAGCTTCTGGAAGAACCAATTACGCAATCTGAATTAATTCAAGATAAGACAAACAGCGCTGTGTTTTGCACAAGCGATTCTTCTGTAAACAATCATTGCTCATGTGAATTATCAGAATTATTAAGACAATTAAAAGCGCCAAGACTCTTGGAGTGGACTTACATCAGCTCGAAAAGATACACCTCTTCCAAGAGAAGCTAAAAAATTCAAGACCACAAAAGCGGAAGCCCGACATTGGCTAGATGGAAGATGTACTCAGAATCGGTACATCGGATGTTCCGTGAAAAGAGATCAGAGCTACGCTCTGTCGGGTCAGAAGATGACTGTAAGAGGTCGACGGAATTCATTTCCTGGAGTCGGTGTTGTTTGGTATCCAGTGTATTGACCCATCTGAGGAGTCAGCAGTCCCCCAGCTTGAACAGGTCCAGGGTAGTAGGTTGGCAAACTATTAGCTCCAGGGCTGGCAGCTGAAGAATTCGACGTAGAACTGGCACTGGAGGAACCTTGATCAGTCCTACCATCATTCTGTTGTTTGTTGTTATCTGGAGAGTCCGCTGCTGGAGACCTGCTCATGGATCCACCACCTCCTGGACTCGCATCCTCGTAAAGCTTGTTTGGCTCGTAGCTAGGTCGATTGTAGTCTGACATGTTAGGCTTTGGGTCCATGTAAAGTTTGGACTGTTCAAAGTAGGCCTTTGCAGAATCCAAGTAACTTCGGTCCAGATAAGACTTGGGACTTGAGTCCAAGTATTTTGGGTCCGAGTACATGCTCATTGCGAGTGTACTAGGTGGCATGTAGGCTGCTCGGTACTTGTCCGCCTCCATTGAGTACTTCATTGCGTCCATGGAGCTTACGACCTGAAACAACAATAGAGAGATCGTTCGAAGTGGCACGCTGATGGAATTGTTCAGTGCTGGGTCATTCAATAGGCTAGATGGGTATCTGTTGGGGCTTTATCTGTTGTGGTTCTATCTGGTCTGGTCTGGTGAGGTGAGGTGTGGTGTTGGGAAAATAAAAGCGATACCTGTGTATAGATCTAGAGTAGAGTGTATGAAGCTATGAAGTCTGCCTCTCTATAGTCTAACGAACCGATATCGAGCTTCCTCGATAGAAACGAGCCGCGGTTCCAATTGTAATCTCATGACGCGGATAGAAGAACTTCCGGGCAACACCTGCGAACCTTTTATCGCGATAATTAACTTGCCCCATGCTGCGATCCCGTCGGCTACCGAACTCTGTTGGTCACGCAGTTAATTATGAGCGAAGGTCGAATCTAAGCGGCTACCGAGGATCTCCTCAAGAGTCTCCACCCGGTGAGAGTAACGAATCTGGTCGTGGTCCGACGCGCAGCAGAAAAACGCCAAAAAGAGATGCCGAGATGTGATCCAAAAGCGATAATGCAAGGGATCAATGCCTTTGAAAGGTGTGTAACTTGACGAATAATTGCAGAAGGAATAGCAAACTATTCAATGCTAAACTATTAAATGCTAAACTATTTCCTGGCAAAAGCTTTGAATCATCTAATTGCATGTCAAATTCTCTATCGATTGCAGAAGCTATACACCTTTCACATATCTTATTCCCTTTGAGATAAAAAAAAAAACGTACCAATGCCTATAAATTGCGAATGAGAAACAACAAAACGACACGATGCGTATTCCTAATTCTATAATTCGCGGCGAGGCCGCGGATCCTTTGTCGGATCGTTAAGCGGCTTTGTCCCGGTGATTTACACCAGTCTTAGCCTCCTTCGGTCATCGCTCGTTCCTACATCCAATTGATTATTCCTCGGTCCTCGCTCCAAAATCTTGGCCCGTCCACCCAAGATATTAATACCCGGATTGCAGGTGCGAATTTCATATGTGATTTTACTTTTGATCACAGTAGGCCTCCTCGACTTTTCTAGGAAGCTTTCAAATTAAAATTCGACACGCCTTTTACGAGTCTCTGGATTTTACAAGTTACAAGTTACAAGCTAGAAGTAGAGACCCTCTGTTGTCAAAAAATCAAACAATGAACGATACACAATAAAAAACAAAGCTTCCCCTATATGAGGAAGCAAAAAACAGAGATTTTTCACGAAGAGATCGCGTTCTGCGAGTAAACATGCAAAACGTGCAGCTCTCGGTATGTGAAAAAGCAAAATGCATTCTCTGGGATCGACAACACGTAGATACAATATATATGTACAATGGTATATATATATATATATATCTTGTATATACGTGCCTTGTGGACGAAAACGCATCAGGCTGGGGCGATCCTATTGTGTCTCGACTGCGAGGTCGAGCTGTCCGTTAATTAAGTTTTGTTTCGGCAAGCGATAATGCCAGATGCATACAATTTTTCTTGCGCCTTTAATATATGTCACGCCACATGTACGAACAATGATAACAACAGACGCCTCGCTTCAGACAAGAATACGAAATAAATGTCTACCTACTTCTGCCTTTTATTTTCTTAATAAGCGTCCCCTCATTCGTGTCTCTTTCTGCTCGTCACAGACATTGAGACTCGATTTGAGGAAGCGAAACTTTCAAGACACGCACGAGAAGGGAAAGTGGAATATGCCAAGAAAGTGCTCATCACGAAAGATAAAAAATGCAAAGATAGGCCTTTGTATTCTTTTAGCTGAATTCTATAAACCTATTCTATAAATCTTCCTATTGTGCTTTTATAGAAAGAGAAGACTTCCTGTATGAATTAAGAAATCGTTTCAAGGCTATCTAAATATCTGGACGTGAAGCCTGCTTTTGAACAGAGCTTTGTTTTTATATAATATTGACATTAACCATATATAATTCAGTATTCCTTTCATATTGTACTCTGTTCTAGTGAAAAAATGCTAATTGTGTTATTTATGTATTTATGGCGAAGATACCACCGAGGATACCAGCTACATAACAGGAGTGTCCTTCAATTACATATAATGGATATCTGGTAGGGGCATAAAGACATAAATAAGAACAATGCTATTTATTCGCATTTACTTGTAGAAGCTTCCCTATCTGAATTTACGTAATTAGTAGGTAAGTAGGTAAGTATTATATATGATGTCTCATATATATAATATAATATATTATATAAGATTGTGAGCTTGCTGATGAAGCTGGATGTATAAAATGATGAATTATACAATGATTAATTGTTTAAAAAAATTGAAATTTACCTGAGAAGGAGCTCCAAGTCCTGCAGACATGGCTGCAGCGGATTGTTGAGCGGCTGCAGCAGCAGCCGCTGCCATACTTGCTGCTGAAAGAGAACCATATGCTGGTCCATAGTACGAACTCATCCCTGCTTGTCCCATTCCACCAGCCATTCCTGAAACAAAAACATGAACAACATTATATATCAAGATTATTAATTGATAATTGACCCGGGAATTTTATATCCTCAGGCATTGTGCTTTAATTCCAAATATAGATTTCTTTTGTATCCAATCCAGAAAGTTTCTGAAGAGGATGACTCAATAACGGTCACAAATTGAAAACAGTTACTAAGCTATTCATCCATGATATATTCGTTCCTCGGGTTGCGTCATGAGGAATTCCATTTTGCTTAGAACTGTTTTTTTTTTTTTTAATTTTATTTGATCAGACGAGGCATTTTTGTCAGGATAAGAATTCGACTGATTTTACAGTGGATGAAATTTCCTTAAGAAGTGTGTGCGTCGCTGGCGATTTCTTTGATTGCGCGCGAGAAAAAAAGAGTCGGATGAGAAGACGAGATGATTGGCGTTGAGATCTTTAAGATTTATGGTCGTCAAGGATCGAAAGTTCAGAAATCGTATGGTCGTATACATTCACGTTTCACACGCAAGGTCGCACCTTTTTTAGTGGTTGGAAGGTATGTGTCGATGAGCAGTGAACACACGTCGAGAAAAGGCCGATGGACCCCTCGTTAGCTTATTGTGTGCGCGTCGACTTGCAAAAATAAAATATTGACTATTCAGAAAGCACGTTGCAAATGATCAGTATTAGTTAGACGAGTCAAATTATCGGAAACCTTTCGATTTCACCCTTTCTCAATGCTTGATTCAACTTTAGCTCATTAGAGCGTCAACTATATTGAATATAGAGGTTTTTAATATTTTTTAGGGGAAATAAGGAAATTAATAGTAAGATCAGTGAGTCTGTTTAATTAGTTTTTGGATGTTTAGGAAATTTATATGTTTTATATGTTTCTGAAAGATCAGGGTGGCTTTTCTAGTCGATTTTTAATTAATAAATGTTTTTTTTACAAAGGAAACGAATGCTTTATATATTATATGTATATATTTTTTATATTTATTGGATTAAGAATATCAAAAAAAGTTTGCAAACAGCAGTTTATTTTTATTTATTTACTAGCAGCAATTTACCCGACGTAAATTCAAGGGGAAATTTAGACTTCAAGTGATTTTCGAGGATTTTAAGTGATTTTAGGAGATTTTAAGTTATTTTAAGGAATTTTACTTGATTCTAAGGAAGTTCAAGAAATTTAAGAATTTTCAGAAGAAATTCAAAAGATTTTAACTGATTTTAATAGATCTCACGATATTTAAATAAATTTTAAGGGATTTCACGGAATTTTTAGATACAAGAAAATTCTTTTAATGAATTTTGAGAAAGAACATTGTTTTTCTGTAGAATTAAAGGGATCATGGAGTTGATTCTGAAATGTAACTGAAATCAAATGAAATCATTTAATATCCCTTAATATTTCTTAAAATCACTTGGAATTCTTTAAAATGTATTAGATTTTCTGTAAATGTCATAAAAATGTTGAAAATATTTCAAAATCCCATGGAGTTCAATAAAATCTCTTACAATCTCTTGAAATCTCTTCAAAATGCTTCAAATTAACTAAATCTCTTAAATCCCTAAATCCCTAAATCCCTTAAATCCCTAAAATCATTCTAAATCTTTTAGCATCCTCTGAAATTTTGTTAAATTCATTAAAGTCTTTTTAATCCTCAAATTCTTCAAAATCACTATATAAATCTCTAGAAATCTATAATTCTTGAAATCTTATGAAATCCCTTGCAATCCTCTCATATCTCTCTAAAATTTCTTATAATTCTATGAAATCTCTTAGAATCCTAGGCAGCTGATAAACTGCTAGTCAATAAATATAAATTTTGAGCTTTGTAAACTTGGGAATCTTTTGTTCTTAATATTTTTATTCCAATATTCAATAAATGTAAAAAAATCATCATACTGAACGTCTGAAACTTCAACCAAATTCGTACATATATAGATGGTCGATAAAACATTATAAAAAAAACTGAAAACATGAATTTTATTATCAGAAATATTTTTTAATTATAATCCCAGTTTTTTCCCAGTCAAGTTGTTTTTATCAAAATACTTTTTATTTGTTAAAAATTAGGAAATGTAATGTAGACACATAAGAAGTTCCCAAAACATGCTCTGATTTTAAGTGTCCAGATGTTTTACATGTTTCTAAAAAATTTCTCGAATTTCTCCAGTTAATATAATCTTAAAGTACAAAAGTTCGTTTTAATTTGTAGATGGCGCCAAGTTAGTAAAGTCAAAACCAGTAGGGTGCATCTGTCGAATTATAGACGCACCTTATCTATTACGGAATTGTCCGACGCGCTGGATTACATGAACAGATGTTCGATGAATCGGGTCTATAGTTCTGCACGTTGTCAGTCCCCTCAGTTTACATAGATTTGTTTGACGTTTCATGTCCATTGTTTTCATTGTTTTCACTTCATTCCGGCTTACGTAAACTTGAATCTCACTTTGAGGGGCTTGGCAGCTATTAACGTTTTCAATAGACCTCTGTCGAAACCGATAAACCAAAACGAACTCTTTTTCCGGCTTCCCGCAGTCATTTTGCATCATATAAAGTTATTAACAAAGTAATAATAATAAAGGAAGCACAAGAATATATCAAATTTATCTAAAACTTATCTCTATTTAAAATTTATCTTTATCTAAAACTTATTTCCAGATATAGATTTATCCAGAGGTGCTAATTAAATATGAATATTAAAGCATGAAACTATGATTTATTGAGGATATCTCCGAGTTTACCGACTCGACCTATAGAATCTCTCGGTTCGGTAATAATTTGTCCATTCATCCACTCAATATTTTTTTCATAATCGAAAAAACTGTAGAATCCAGGATTTATTGAATTTAAATATAATTCAGATCCGTATATGTAAATGGCGTTATTTTAGGATCAAACTGCTCTGATGTTGCTGAGGGTTGAGATAAATCGTCTAGGAAATTCTCTTCGCAGGGCCGCACTGGGAGATTCATCGGTCGCATGCACGCGAACATAAACTTGTCAGGTGCTGCTTATTTATCGAATTGTCTTAAAGGATATTCGTATATGAGAAAATCTACTAGCTTTTGTCCCGTAAAGTTGACTTAATCTCGTGAATTCCAAGTATCCACGTAACTCAGGAAGATTTAATAACCGTAATTTTTAAGCTTTAATTAAACATCTGGCATATTATGAATAATCAAGTCATAAAATGCTTCTCTTCTTTCTTTCTTTCTTTCTTCTTGAATTCAAGAAATATACAGCTTTCCAAAGAAATAAATTCAAGTTTTTCAGATTAACAGGAAATGAGAAGAAGCTTATATCAATATCACCAATAAAAATTTCTATAAATATTTGAAATTGATTTTAGAATATAATTGACGATTCAGCAATGTGTCTAGAGAACATGGGAAATAACAAAGTGAACATATTGTCGCTCTCGTAGGTGTATCGACATCGTCCGGGAAGAATAATCAATTTCCCTCACGCGTTTGAATCACATTACGATCATTAATCTCACGATTTATGCAACCGCCCACGTGTATTCCCTGCAACTCGTGTGTGCAGACTCGCACCCATGAAAATAGAGAGTACAGGAATTTCTCGATAAATTACAGATTACCAAATACTAGTGAATAATCGCGCGAATAAATTCGGATCACTGTCTCGAATTATTGTCGTAGAATTAGATAAACGTATTTACATTTCAATGTCACACGAATGTCAACTGAAACACGTGATACTGGACTAATTTAGCTCATTATCAAATAAGTAAATCACAACAGTAGATGACATTGAAATGAAATGAAATAATAATCTGGAGACATGAAAGGAAAGCTTGGCATGTATTACGTTTCTCATTAGGAGATATAAATACCTGACAATTATAATTGAATATTGAAAGGAAAGGAAGATACAAGAAATGGAGATAGAATAAAGGAAGATCTAAATATAACACACAGATAGCGAATGATTTGAAATAAAATTTTATATGATGGCTCTACCGAACACATGTCGTTTGGGAAAGAGCAAAAAGAATAGCGTGTGGCTGTTACTATAAAACTTTCGACTGTCCGTGGAGAATTTAACTACCACTGAGAAAGGATCTGGTGTGCGAAATGCCGTCCAATATGAATATCAAAGCATTCGCTTTTGCAAACGAACGTTTCCCTTGTCCGTTGTTCGTTTGAGATAGTTCAGGTTTTACACGTTGGTCAGGCTTATGAACCTCGTTTCTTTTTTCTTTCTCAAGGGGTCGTCTTTTATAGCTTTGTCAAACTCAGATCTTATAGGAAATCCTATATTTCTTAAAGGAAAATCAAGAAAATACAGAAAAACCTATTTATATGGCGATACCTTAATTTCTATGGCGATAATTCAATTGTTATCTCACTACTGCTTTCAATAAGAAAAACAGTTCCAAGAATCATAACTAGTGTTTTGAATTTAGGAGAGTGCTTGACTTTACTTCCTTACAGATTGAAACAGGTTTTAATAGATTCAAAATCTCACTCTAAACGAGTTTATAATGTGCTCTTAAAAATTGTGACTATGTTAGACCCCTTTTTGTGTTATTCAGAAGGCCATTTGTTGTACACTTCTTTCTTTACTTCTGCAATATGTTTCGGTCCATGCTCCATTTTGAGTTTTAAAAAAAAGTTCAAGTACCTCTTTTGTATGAAAATTACTCAAGAAAAACAAGTTTTACATTAAATGTATATGTATATGGGAAGGGTATAAGTGATATTAATATGATTTTGAAAAGACTCACCGGCTCTAAGTGCATCCATTGGCACGCTGGGATAGGGGATGCTGTATGGGTAGCCTTCTTTCCTAAGAGTTTTTGGCTTTCTTCTAGGTCGATACTTGTAATCCGGATGCTCCTTCATGTGCATGGCTCGTAACCTCTTGGCCTCGTC
This sequence comes from Synergus umbraculus, assembly GCA_900474325.1. NCBI lineage: Eukaryota > Metazoa > Arthropoda > Insecta > Hymenoptera > Cynipidae > Synergus > Synergus umbraculus. The sequence continues at coordinate 31,012 of UCOK01006859.1, forward strand.
TATAAAAGGTCGCTTGTCGTCTTCTGATAACAACTTCCATTCAGCGCCTGTGCAGAAAAGAGAAGCTCAATTTAATAAAAGGATATCAATTTGAAAAATGGGTATTCATTTAAAAAAAGGATTTCAACTTATACCAGGAAAAAGTTTCTTGACCCTTGGAAATAGTTTTTCACAGCAAACAACAACTCTTTAATTTTTTTCATTATTTAAACGCTGTATTCTTTATTTGCGGTTTCTATGAACAATAGCACGTCATTATAGTCGAGTGGAAAATTTCTTTCTCACTTTGAAGCCTTAATAACAGGTAAACTGCCGCACATGCAGGTTCCCTGTTCAATATGCGTATTCAAAATTGTAAGAACTGCTTCAGTGTCAACGCGCTAGGAACAAAGCAAAGAGAAATATAGCGAGGTGTGGGCAAATGAAAAGCCTTGATTTTGACTTCACGGACAATTAACCACAGACTTGTCGACTACTTTTTTTTATGATTTATATTTTAGTTTACGGGAAAGCAAAAGTTGAACTGTCAAGACTCTTTTCAAGCTCTAGAATGAATTCTATTTCTATATTTTTTTATATGTATATATGGAATTTAAAAAATCCGGTAATAATTTCAATTATGAAGGAAGATAAATCAGGGATATGAGTTTCAATCTAATCTCTTAAATAGCCAGGGGCATTTAGCAATTACAGATTCAAACATTCAAAATATTTGCCCGTATTTCCTCTTTTTTCCATTGTGAAAAGGTTTTTGTTCTCCAACGCGGTCCCAAAGGGCAAACAAAGAAGAGTCGTGACGAGGTTAAGTAGCAGACAAAGGGCGAAAAAGGGATCAGAGACATGAGGAGAAAAAAGTACTCGCGTATGTATGAAGACATTAATTTATAGTGAAATCCTCATTAGACTCCTATTTTGCTGTTTTTATTGCCCTCGTATTTTCAAGATTTATAGCGCAATAAATTTCTTTCAAAATGACTTTCAAAAGAGATTTCTTCTCGGATTTCTTCACTTTTTTCCATGGCTAATTAGATTATTTTCGAAGAGGATGAAAATCGCAGAAGAATAAAAATTTAATCAAATAAACGTTGGCATTTTTGAGAAGCATGTGTATATAAGTGCAGAGTAGACTTTTAACTGAGAACTGAGAAGTTTAGTGGAAGAAGACCAGAGCAGTCAACAGGCATGAAGTTCCGTGGACCGATTGTTTCCTCAAGAATTAATTACCACTTGTTATGAAACGTAGAACAAAGCGAGAAGCCTTTGCATCTAGCGAAGAGCGGAACCAGGCAAAACTCGCCTCGACGCAATGCTACGGCGTAACAGAACGGAACAGAACGCAGGAACTCAACTACTGTATGCAGAAACGTTGCCCAGACTCCTGTACCACGTAGAGAAACAATAGAAACAAAGGTAGTGCCGTCGACGATAACAAAAGCTACGACGTCGTTGGTGCCGGTGCAACGTCTCAAATCAAAAACGTCCTCTCCTTTTGCCCCACTCTCGTATATTGTCCTTTCTTCGTTTCATTTTGCCTGTCCTTAACTCCTCAAGATGCATTTATCAAAATTAAGAAATTAAGTAAAAATAAGTGAGAAAAACGGAAAATGATTTATATCATCTAGAAAATCAGGGTGTCTAGTGATCAGGCAATTTGAAATTCCCGGATTTCTCCCGGTCTTTTCTCCAGTCTTTTCCCGGTCAAATTTTTTTCCTGCAAGTCTCTAATTTCACCAAGATATTATCATATAATATAATTATATACTAATATAATATCTCATTTCTTTAAAATAAGAGATCTCTTGAATCCATGTGAAAAATTCGAAAAAATCTCTAAAAATTCCTAGTAACCGCTTAAAATGCCTTAAAATTTTAAATCCCTTAAAATCATTAGAAATCTCATCGAATTCCATGAAATATTTTAAAAGTCAGAAAAATCTCTTAAAATCCGTTAAAATTCTTGAAACTCTCTTAAAATTCCTTAAAATTCTACGATGACATTAAAAAACCTTTATATCCTTTCAAATTCCTTTTTAAAATGATTAGAAATCCCATAAAATTCCATGAAATGTTTTAAAATCTCTTGAATTCTCTTAAAATTCTTGCAAATTCCACAAGAATATTTTAAATCCCTTAAAATTTATAGAAATCTTTGAAATTTCTCGAAATTCCCCGACAACATTTAAAATCCCCTAAAATTCCTATACAAACCTTTTAAAATCTCATAAAATTCCATAAAATTGTTTAAAATTTCTCAAAATCTTTTAAAACAGAAAAATCGTTTGAAATTCTTCCGAATTTTACAACCTTCGAAATCCTTTTAAATTCTACAAAATCTTTTAAAAATCAGAAAAATCTCTTGAAATTCCTTAAAATGATTAGATATTTGATAAAATTGCATAAAATCTTTAACAATTACACAAAATTTTGTTTAAAGCATAAAAATGTCTGGAATTATTTTTAAATTCCTGGAAATTCCCCGAAAACATTTGAAATTCCTTGAAATTTCTCTCTAAAAAAATTAATATAACGAAATATCTCAAAAATCTCGCAAACATTTTTGTTGAAAACTTGATTGGCTTTTAAATGACTTGAAGTTCTAAGAAGTAAAACAAAATAAATCGAGCGCATGTTGGTTTGCTAACTTTTTTAAATTTGATAAAGTAGAAATGGAATAAAAAGAATATAAAGTAGAGAAAAGTTGATTTTTCAAAAAAATACCAAAAATTCCCGGGCCTAAATGAAATTTCCGGGTTTTTCCCAGTTTTTTTCTCGGATAATTACAATTTCTTTTATGTAATTAGTAATTGAAAATGGATAATTTACTATTTTTGCAGCCCTGATATAAGAATTATATAAATATATGAGGGAATTGCAAAATAATCGATGAAAAGTTTTGTTACATTTATAATAATATAATTCCAGAGTAATGATAATAATTCAAAGATATTTCAAAATATTATTGAGTGTTTTAAGTGATTACAGAATATATTTAATTAGAAATTAAGAGATTTAAGATATTTAAAAAGATCTAAACTAAATTCGAAAATATTTCAAGATATTTTAAAAGATAGTTGGGGCTTTGAGTGATTTCAATACATTTTAAAAGATTTCCAAAATTTTTTGAAGATTTCAAGAGATTAAACAGAATAAGGAATTCAGAAATTTTAAAATTACTTCAAAATCTTGAAACTAATTTAAATTCCTTTAAAATTATTTTAAATCTCTTAAAATATCTCAAATTCGTTAAAAACATTTCGAAATCTCTTAAAAATTCTTATACTCTCGAATTCTTTTATAATACTTTTAAATTCTTTTCAATTACTTCAAAAATCTTGAAACTACTTCTGACTATTGAATTTCAAAAAAAATGTGAGTAACTAAATTTTGAAATCGTCTAAAATCGCTCAAAAAACTTTCAAGACTTTTAAAATTCAATGAAATCCTTAAAAATCTCTTATAGTCTCCGTAAATCCTTTAAAATTTTTGCAGAAGAAAAATTGGGGAATATTAAACATCAGAATATGTATTAAGATTTGGGAATATAAAGAATAACAAGAATACCAATAAAAGTACCAAGATCTGGGAATATTTACAAAAAATATGGAATATTCACTAATTCAGTAATTTCTCCATATAAATTATTTTACATTTATCAAATAACTGTTCTGACCCAATTTCGAAAAATACCAACACAAATCTAATTTTTATTCCCACTTTTATTCCCAACTAAACCATGTGATGAAAAGATACGCTTTTGAGCGAACATCGGTTTTATATTCGCAGTCATGGCGTTCAAAAACCATTTCATTTACGACTCGAGTTTGTGTCTTTCTAATGGAAGCTCCGTATTATGAATGACCGTGATCTTTTTTTTACATGATGAAAGGCGCAAAATGTGACAAAGGATTCGAAATCTCGAAAAAGAATACGATCTGCGTTTATGCCGCAGTTGTCAGGACTTCCACCCGTTCTACATTGTTTTTCGTTTACACTGGAGAATCCGGATTTGCGCACACGGAAATAATGCTTACGTTCCTACTGAGATTACATTCCGCGATATCACATCTCCACTATATCTACCACAAAATCCCTCAACAACTTGTGTACTTCTCGCGAGAAGAAATATCGTCAAATATAAAAATAAATCATTTCTCATACCCATAATCGCATTCTTTTTTTAACAGTATTCCCTTTTTCTTCGTGTCACTCGTGCACTTCGTTTAATTCCCACTGCAAATCTCCAAGGAATTCCGAGTGCGAATCAGTCTTTTTTTTTTTAGCAAAACTCATTTCTTCCATTAGCAAAGTTGACTTTTACCGAATTTGTGTATCAATAACTTTAAAAAACAGCTTTAATATTAATAAAAAATGTCTTTTCTCCCTTAAGATTACATCATCTCGGATTAAATTTTGTGTCAAGTAGACTATCGATTGACTCTTTCCAATTTTCCGAGTGTTATCTTTTGTGATAAAAACCACAGTGGCGGCCAGCATGGCTATTGGATGATCCCGCCTCTGGTTTTCTCTCGACGTCGGCGTCACGGCCTCTGCTACCATCCATTAATTAACAGGCTTTGTACTTTTAAACGATGTTAAATAAACGGCATTGTGAGCTGGCGAAAAGTCTGAAAAGCAGACGCCATTATTCTGGAAAGCTTGGTTGGTCCCCAAAAGTTGATAGAAGCAGAAGTAGTATTGCTTGAGAACATACCTACTAATACCGACGAAGCCGACAAGCCATTGTTCTAAACAAATACGATTCCACCCTCTACATCCAAACTCCCCTTTCGTTCCCTCGACGCCATCAAACCCCCAATTCCACCCACTGCCATGGCCAACCTTTTCAGCCGAGAGAAAACGTGTATCGATTGGATAAAGCCGTATAACATAAATAGAGGCACCGGTTCCTGTTGATGCAAGTGGCAGATCGATCGTTTGACTTTTCGCGCATTCAGGTGCGAGCAGGTGGCTCTTTTCGAGTTTTCTCAATAAAGGAACTTAATCGCTCGTGATTTACACATTGAAAGAGAATTCACGACAAAATAGAGAATAGAGTGACTGCAGTAGCGATAATTACTTTCCCCGGGTCCTTTATACTCTAGAAATACTGAATAAATCAACAAAGAACCAAAGTTCATTAACTTAATTAATCAATTCTTCAATTATACCAGTAATTTTCATAATTGTTTTGAATTTCTATTTTTTTTTCTGTTAAAAACTTTCACATATCTTATTTTTATTCCACTATCATTGTGTTTGTCAGACTTTTCATGCATTCGATAGTTCGTGTTAGAGTTGGAAGTGAAAATGTAGTACATATTCTTTAGAACGTACACGAATTCAATCTAGTTATTGGATGTTTCTATACCAGTGAATGCACAAACTTTTAGCGACTCGAGTGACTCGACAACCTGAAATGGAAGTTTCCTCGACGACCAGAAGAAAATCTTTTTCAATCTCTGGTCTCGCATCTATTCTCAATCTTTTGCAGACGGGAAAAATCAAAGTTCTTCAACAATTTCCGATTCTTATGTTTCCATTTCTGATGTTTCCAATTTTTACGTTGGCAAGTTGAAGAATGTAATTACTCGCGCTTTCGAAATTCCGCGTTTACAAAGCCGCCATTATTCCAGCACTTTCAAGACACGCGACGAACTGGCTGTTTTCCACCCCGGTCTCTCCCATCGATCGCAGTAATTCCCCTTTCCTCTTTCCGAGAATAATCCTTTTTATCTCTCATCCCCGAAATACCCCTGTGCATTGTTGCATCGTATAAAAAAGAAAATGAAAAAAAAAATAGAAGAACACTGGGGGTTGCATACGCGTATATTTAGACGTGTGTGTAAGCGGTGTGGCATGAAAACTAGAAACTGGAAACCAAGGAAGAAAAGGGTAGAAAGTGAAGGAGAAGAAGAGGCTTGAGAAGGAAGGAGCGAGCTTTCATCCTAATGAAGTATTTTTGCCGCTTGCCGAAGCCTCTTCTCGTGTTCCAAGCTTTCGAACGTAAAGAGAAAACGACTTTCTGGTTGCGCACGCTGAACGTCTCTTTTTTCCACTCTTAGAGGAATGACTGTCGTGTTTAAGTAGACACATCGAAACACGCCCCCACACATTCCCACCATTTTATCTCAATGCTCCTCAAAGTTTATTAAATATGTAGGACGCACAAAATAAAAACGCTAGATTTTATACATCCAAAAGTAAACGATTTATTTAAATTGGAATGGTGTTTGATGAAAAGAAAAGATTTGCTACATTTTTCCCTTTTGTTCCTCAGTTCTTGTAAATTCCGACTTATAAAAGAAAAAATGCGTATTGCATACAATCCTCAAACTCGTGCCCGTCGCTCTTGAGACGCGCGAAATGAATCGCGGAGTACCCATGACACTACGATTCTATAGAATCGCAGGAACAATAACCATGTGACAAAGGCGCGAACACAAAACGCGTGCATACTGAATTCACCCCTCCCCTTTTCACTTTTTTCTTCCTCTTGTGCATACTATTCGAAATTAAAAATGATCGCTCCCTGGACGAAGCTCTGCCTCGCTGAGTATTTCGGAAAAATCATGTTTCAAAAGCTCGGAAGAATATTTAGGCGCCGGAGAATACTTTAGAGAGGAAGTTATATCAGAGTGGATGCAGAACTTGGAGAACAATTTCAAATGCAGATTTATGAAAGAAGAATGCCCCATTAGAAGATGAGACACCCCTAAATCAAAATGTAATCATCTTGTTCATATTTCAGCTTTAAAATCTGAGGGGAAAATGGGATTTATTCAGTAAAATATAGATTTATATTCACTAACCGAGTCTCTTTGAGATTTCGCTGTTGTGCATCTTGGGATTCTCGTGGGCGATCTTTCTGCGTTGAAGACGAGACCAGACCATAAATGCGTTCATTGGTCTCTTTATGTGGTCCACCTGCAATTTCTTAGCAGCCCCCAAAGGACTGCCAAGTCCCACCCCCATTGAACCCACCCCCGCACTTCCTGGGGGTGAAGCTCCCGACATTCCCTGCATTCCGCGAAGTGTCTCCGAAAAGGCACCGTCGCACATATTGCCGCCGGCTCTGGAAAATAAATGTTAAACTGTTAATTTACATCGTTTTTCAACAACGAAATTATAATTTATATATTATATAAGGAAGCTATTTCATTAAAATATTGTAATGAATATATTTGCTTTGCAAATATAAATATTTGAAGGGGTAAAATCTGCAAATCGTCTTCAGATCTTGATTATATATTAGGAGTGGTGTATATAAATAAGCGCACTACCATCTACGAGTAGTCATCGACATTGACAAGTAGTAAAAAGCGATGTCAGTCTCATTGTGTTTGCACAGAGCTCAGAGCGATCTCTTGAATCGACGTCTCAAACGTCATACGCAGAAACGAAATAAGCACCCGAGCGTTCGAGTCCTTTGTCCTCGAGAAAATTTCGAACGACGTTCGGATCCTTCCGTTTCTAGTGTCGATCGATCACGAAAACAATAAATAATACGCTAAGCTTGACACAATGAACCCATGGTAGCCTATAATGTGACTGTTTGTTTAACAAGCTGTAATTTACAATTCTGAGTGCAGAATTTTATTTCAAAATCTGAAAAGTGATTTGAAATTCTAAAGAATATCAAGAGGTTCTAATAACAATAGGTTCTAATAACAAGAGATTCTAAATATTAAAAAATGATCATTTTTCAGAATGCTACCAGTGCTACCATTATCTGAATGTAATTAATTTGATGACTCGAATACTTTGCGAAAAAACATCGTCTTTTTACATGAAATATTATGTTTTGAACACTGATCATAAATCTGCCAGAAAGTAACACTGCATCCAAAAAAGAATGAAAAGTACTCAAGCATCGTTCTCACCTTTTTACTTTTTTTACAACAATGGTCCTGAGGGTAACGTTTCCCCAAGGTAAATGAAGATGTGTTTTTCCGTAAAAAGCCTACCATGAAAAAATGCCAGTCTCCGTGGACACGAGTATCCCAAGCTGTATGTCTGCGTATATTTAAATTAGTTAGGTAAATGTGATGCATTGTCAGTGGTCAAGTGTTAACCCTGGTGAACTCATGACCGCTGGTACCAGACAAACCATTGCAGACTCGCAAAGTGTTCGTTTAAGTCATTGCTAATTTATTGTTAGAGTCACCTTCAACCCCGACGCTGATTCTGAGCAATGAGTTGTGTCGACAGTTGGCATATGGTAAAATATAAATTTCCTGCGAAGATTTCCAAATCGAAGAAAGGACTCTGCATTCAAGATTTTGAAAAGATAATTTGTTTGCTGTGTTTCATGTACAAGTCCTGACATATGTTGCAACAATGAAATTATTACTTTGAGATAATGAAACAGGGAAAAGGAATGTTTTTCACACATGCAGTGACACATTTCATTGACACGTTGACGCTACTGCGCAAGGTGTTCAATTTATTGATGCAGATGTCTCTGAATCATTAGGAGCATCAATGTGTCAACGATGAATTCCATTATTGTCTGTTATTGCAATATTGTAAGAAAACCGACCTTTTAATATCTAGTATTAATTGGAGTTGATTCTTTAGAAAATGAGTAGTTTGAAAATTGATAGAAAAACATGTCTTGAAGAAAGATTTAGAAATTATAGGAGTAAGATTTTCCCTCGGATTTTCCAGAAGCTAAAATTGCTCAGAAAACTGTTTGCAGGTAGACAAAACGTCCTGCTTAGATTACCGAAGTTTTTACAATATTTGAGGGTCTGAGGAACGGATTCTGCGAAGAATGAAGTTGAAGGCCAAAGTATTTCACGGGTTCAGTATTTGGAACTACCATAAATTAAGAATCGTAAAAAAAGTTAGAAAAAAGACAGGAGTTTTCACCCTAGTCTTAGAATTCAAGGCGATTTCTCTTTTAATTACTTTCAACTTCAAACAGTGAGCTGAGAACTTCAAGCATGTCTTGAATCTATCAAAATCTTCTAGAAATTCTAAATACACCAGAAATATCACAAGAAATATCTAAAAATTACAGTCCTAGTGCCTAATTCATCATTTTATACAACTCTTATCATCTTTAACTAGAGAGATCAAAGAATTGCATCAAAAAAATAACATAAAGTTTCTTTGTTACTAATATTGTTTGGTAAATCAAGAAAATATTGTTGCAGGTCACATACATAGTTATGTCCATAGTTCATATTTCCAAATTTCTGTCATTATTACAACCACAACAGTATTAAGAACTCAGAAACATGTCACAACCTCCCCTACCAATTTTTCTCCTAATTACTCTAAAATTTAAATTGAAATGATCAGAATGTCTTGATGGATTCTGATTTCCAAAGGAGGAAGGAGCGAGTGCACTCGTGCCGCGTGGTAATTGCTTATTCGTTTGCTCTTTGATTCATAAGCAAATTAATCTTATCCTTTTCTCATATCAAAGCCATTAACCGATCTTGGCATGCGGCCTCGACAACTCAACTGCTACCCTAAATGTCACCCCAGGCTAAGGGCGCAAAACCCAAGCCTCTCGAACTAACACAATTACCGCGTGGATCTCCTTGAGCATTCATTAAAAAACCTGCAGTGGTCGAGGGAGGTCCCCCCCCCTGGGGTGGTAGTTACGATTTTGTAGGGTTAGAATCACCCAAGAGTTTCCCCCACCCTCGAGTGTCATTCAGCGAGGATTAATAGATATATACGTGATACGTGGGTTACAGGGGGACGTTTTCTCTTCCCCGTGGAAGAGAACGTGGTGTACGGGTAGGGAAACAACTTCGGTAGAAGATGCTGGAAGTAATGGCTGTTGACAACGAGGGGGATTAGGAAGTGCTAATTGAATGTTTAGGCCCGCCTCAAGTAATCCCTGGTGGAATATGCGAATTTGTCTTCTCTGTTGAATGTCCTATGATCTATACGCCGTATTATGACATATGTTCCCTGGCAATGAGGAAAGAATAGAAACTGAGGAAGAATATCTGGAAATTTTAATATAGGGCGGGGGGATTGTTGTATATAAATTATAAGTTCGAATAAATTTAAAAAATCACTAGTTGCGAACTAGTTGTTTGAAATTTCTGCAGATTGTAAAAGAATGGAAAATTCCTTGTAAATCTGAATAAGCAGGGCTAGTTTTGCTAACCGTAATAAAACGGTGTAATTTAGTTTTAAGTTACAAGGTAATAAATAGCTTGAGCCAGATTTGTTTGCCGGGATTAAAATTAGTATGCAGATTTAGGATTTTGGGGGTCAGAGCAGGTAAAATAGAACTACTTACTATCTGCTCCGAACAAAGTGAGGTATCGATCACAATATGTCCTGTTTTTACAATGATACCTGAATACAGGTATATATTTGTAGGAAAATGGGTTTGTTAACTTTCCTTTTAGGAAGATTCAAGATTGTTAAACGCTTCAATTGTTATAAACATTAGATCAATTATTATAAGCCTTAGCTTGATTATTAGAAGCGTTAGGCTGTTTGTATTCTAAGTAAACATTGGAAATTTGGTAATTAAAAGCTGTGTATTTAATTAAAACTTATGAAAGCAATTTAATTTTCTTTTATTTGTTTGGACATATATTGCTAAGAATAGACAGAGTTAATACTGATCAGATATGAAAGCATCGTAAAATTTCAGGAAATGTTTACGACTCTTCCGACTCGTGTATCAAATCAAAATATAAAGCCGGATCTTAGCTGAGAAATAAGCTCCTCATTTTCTTGTGGTAGAAATATTTCTCACATTCCGTAGAGCTGTTATATTAATATGATTAATATCATGTTAATATAATTAATTGTATATTATTATAATAAATATTATTATAATAAATATCATATTATTATAACTAATAGTATATTAATATTATTAATATACAATGTAAGTTCTGGTAAATTTCCAAACATTCTAAAAATACAATTCATCTTACAAAATTTTGAACGTATTATTTATACTAATTCATAAAAGTGGTTTCGTCGAGTCGTTATACGAGGTCAAGTTTATCAATGTAAACGCAATGTATTGTTTTTAACGCAAGAACTGGATACAATTGTCAAAATAAAGCCTTTACATAATTTGAAGATATGGAGATCCGTCGGAACATTTCCGTATGTTGTAACTGATTTGAGTAATCATATTAATAATTAATAAAACGATTAAATTCAAGATTAAATTTAAAAAATACAGAAAACCATTCACTAAATATTACCATGACTATCAATTACAATGGATTGATTTCCATGAAAGAACTGAATTCATGCAATTCTCATTTCTACAGTTTTCTATGCAGAAATTGATTATCTCCCTTGAAAAATTAAATAAAATCCCTAAAATACAGTAAAAGAATCTTACAAATAGTTCTGTATATGTTTTTAAAAATCCTCAATCCAATTTGCAACAAAACTCAACTGCCATCATCCCGTGATCAGTAAATCTGCTCTACATCCGCCAAATATCTGATTCTCCCAAAATGACCTTCCCAAAATAACTAAAACCCTTAAATTTCAATCAAAATCGAACTTTCAATCAAAATAACTTAAAAAATTGAACTCACCTCATAAAATGGCCGGCGGCCCGTTGATGCAACTCAAGATCAATTGTGCAGCCGTGTTTGAGACTCTCGTCTCGTCTTTTTGCAAACTTGCGAAAACAACCCCAAGGTCACCACGAATTCGGCACTCGAGGCTAAATTTTATTCAGAAATCCGATAAAACAGAGATTACAGAAAACTGTAATCGTCGGTAGTCTCGTGTCACTGCACTTGGCAAGCACTTTGAAAGTTCTCGTGCGTTACCCACTTTTTTTTCACACCTCACACTAAAGAGTTCATTTTTCAAATACACGAGGTCCCGCCAAAATGGAAACGTCGCACAAAAATAATAACGGCGCTACTTTTTTGGAAAAAACCGTATTAAATTGACCGGGTTGAATACGGAGCGGCGCACGACGTACTTCTCTCGGGCCAACGTAATTTGGAAGTGTACGCAAACGGTTGTGGCATCGGTGGCGGTGCTGAGGTGTTAGATTCGAACCTCCTTCTCTTCCCCTCCAGTAAATTTCAAAGGGAGAGGGAGTAGAGCGCTGGCCAATGGGAAACCCTAGGAGGCGGTGATACTTAAAATACGACGAGACGAGGGTGCAATGTGATTGGGCGCGGCGATCTCGAGAGTCAAGTTTGAACCTGAGCGAGCAAAAAGGCGCGTACGAAACTGGTGTGCTGTGCGCACTTACCTTGCACGATCTACGCTTCACACTTTCTGTGTATGTGTTGAGATTTCGAGAAAAAAACTCCCGCTGATGCACAAAATATTCACCGGAGAATTGTCTCCCGAAAGACTTCATAAAAAGATACAACATACCGGAACAAATTATCCCGAGACTTTTCCGGTGTTTTTTGGGGGGGATTTGGTGAAATTAATTCTGAGCAAGTTTTTCTATGATTTCGAAATGATCGCTGATGATTAGCGAGTGTTAGAAATAAATTTCAAATTAAACATCTTTTTCAATTTTCATTTTTGAGAAGAGGACAGTTCTAGTTTAATTGCGAACTTGAATTGAATATTTGATTTTAAAGATCGAAAGTATACCTGTAGGTTTTCTTATAAAATTAGATTTTTGAGGAAGATCTAGACTTCAATATCTTGTGTAGTCTTTTGATCGAATGTTTAATTGAAAAATATAGATTAGCTTCTTTATAGAAAATAATAACTTCTGAATTTGAATTTTCCATGAGAATACAAATGAAAGATTAAATTTTACGAAACATGTTCGGGAAAGCCCGTGGAAAGTGGCGCCATCAGATATTTTATATTTTCTTTTTGGTACTACAACAGCATTATAAGATTGCTTTTCTTCTCGCTTTTCTTATTATATTCAGAAACTAAATTTATTATAGTGAAACTTCTGACTCCATTGAAAACCCTGAAACTCCAGTGACTCTGTCCATTATAAGAAGTCATCAAAGAATCATCAGATGCTAAAAGAAAAAACCATAAGAATGAAAGAAGAAGATGATAAGAACGCCTACAAAGACAAGTGCATGTATGTTCTGAAAATCGAACATATTTCAGGTGTTGCGTTTGTAAATAGGTGGAAAATGAAGAGGCGGAGAGGAGCGTTCTGAATGTTGAGCGACGGGATGTATATATGTTATATCGTTGAGCTTGAGACGAATTCGAGAAAAACGAACCCATAGACGTAAAATAAGAAAGTAAAGAACTGACTTCTCCCACCTTTTCCCTCCTTTTTCTCCTTCAATCCTTCTTTCTATCACATCCCTCCCCCAATTCTTGCGATGATTCTCCATTCTGGGACCATGTTACATTGTGAAAGTGCATACATACTCATGCCACTTTGCAATGCTGCAATACGATTCCCCGGGATCTTGATACAAAATGGTTGTAGCTTTTCAAGTGTTTTTTTATTCTTCAATCAAACTTTGTCGCAAATTCTAGCTGTATTTGTTCGAAACTTACTTATAATAAGTGTAATATCTCTAAATCACCTCTGTAATACTTCAAGTTCAATAATTACGGAATTCTGAATGTATAAAAATATGAAGAAGACATGCATTGACATAAAAGATATAGAGAAGATGAGAAAATATTAGAAGAGAATAGAATTTTTGGAGTAAAGAATAAAAATTGTTTGTTTTCGAAATGATGATGTTTCATTCAATCAATTGTAGCCTCAATAAAATCTCGCTTTTTTCATTACGCAATTTAAGATCCCTCTCAGATTGCGGAGTCGTAATAATCTCTATACGGTCGATAGTTTTATTACTCCCTGTTTCATCGCATCACTGCCGATGCATCTTCAACGGAGATGATTAGGGTGCGACGCCTTCTATATATCGTGGTGATCACCTCGTTAGTTCAGTGGAGAGAAGGGATGTTTTATGCGATGCTAGTCTGATTGGCTATAATACTTGAGTAATTAGAATCGCTATAATCCTTAATTGATATGGAATATATTTCACATTTTGAATACCTGTTTTAGATCCATCCTTAGCATCAAATCTTTATATAATTTATAATTCCAAAGCAAAAAAAGTTCTCTGATTCTTACTTTCACTTTTACTTTACTTCCCCTTTTACTTTACTTCCACTTGTCGGTTGGTCATTCCATTATTCATTGTAGCAACATCTCCAGTTGTTCTCTTTTCATCAAGAAGTAAATTTTGAAACTTCTCGATTAAAGACAAATCAAAAGTCGCGTGCGAATTCAAATCAAGTTCAAGCGCACACGCGGTAGTCCTTGGACAAGTACGCGATTGCATTGTTAGTCGCATCATAGAACTTGTAACGTATGAATATCTAATGCTCCCTTCTACAATTAAATTCAGACAATATGTTTTGTTTCGCTCGACCCACCCTCGGTCGTTTCAATGGGACTAGGGGTTGTATTCCCCACCGCTTATCGACACGGTACTTTCCCCTTCTGGGTTCTATAATATTAAATAACGCGGTATAAGTGTAAATCTCGCACTAACCCCATCTCAACAGGGAATTTCAAAACCATACATGCGGTTGTTACAAAATAACAAATACAAACACATTTCCTTTAAAACTCAAAACAAACACAAATTAAATATTCCTCTCCAAATAATCGGTGCATAATATTGTTTAATTATCAATAATATAGTTTCATTATCAATTCTATATGTTAGATCAGATGCAATCAGCAGTACTGTTTATTGTTCTTGAAATAGCAACATTTTATAGTCTATACCTTTGCTGATGTCCCTCTTCCGATTAGAAATCTCGCTAAAGTGTTCAATCTTGCCGCAGATGTAATCTGACTGAACTATAGGTATTCCTGCCGGTTTACAATCGTACCCCACTTCATTTCCTTAAGTTCAATTTAGTTAAGTGATCAGGGTGCGACATCTTGATTATATTACTAAACTGTGCGCAGTGTCTCAACTCCATCACAATCACTCAGCAAAATTGATGATGTAAACTTGGATCCAATAATTATCGTTGCTTCAAAATATAGAGAAATTATGTGTATCTAATATTCAGGAAAGTACAATTTCAATGGATATTGTATCAAAATTAGTTGCTGATCACCATTATAATGATGGAAACGAGCCAACCTTAAACTGGCGCAGTACTGATCAGTATCTGGCGAAATTCCAACACAGAGGTTTTGCCAGCTGGACCAGTATATTGAAAATCATTAGCGGACTTGTGCAATTATCAAACTGTATATTATACTGTTTAAACAGTATAAATATTAATAATACTAATCAGTCTCGATTCCAGTTCTGGCCTAGTTATGCTGAAGGCCAATAAGTACCGGTTTAATTATACTGCCCCAGTACTGAAATCTTACCACATCAGTAGGAAATTTCCATCTACTTAGGTATACTTGGCTTTGTTAGAAACTCGGTTAGAAGAACAGGTGGCTTTACTAAAGAAGAGTATCCTTTACAAATTCGACTTTTGTTAAATTCAAAAGTACAATAACAATAGCCCAACAATGAATTCATTATGTTCAATCAATATCACTCCTGCTGCTGCAACAATATAACAGGTCTAGTGCCAACAACAGACATGATATTGAATGTTAAACACAGTTATTGAAACATTGATCAAAATTGTTAAGACATAACTACCACATATTTGTATTGCAATTATCCATCCGCCATTGGACAAATCTGTCCCTAAGAAATTGTACATGACATCTATACTGAAATTCACATATAGCGCATCACTTAATGATCGACTTTGGACTCAATTATTATTAACTGTAATACATTTGAAGACGTGAGAATGACAACTCCGTGAAGACTAAAGACCATTCCATTTAGTCCCTACATCCGATTAATTCATGTATTATTTAGAAGCCAAATCAAATGTATTTACCGGGATGTCATTCTCACGTCTTCATTTCATATTCCTTCATTGGCATTACCAGAGTAATAGGGAATGTTTTACTGCTAGGTAAATGCTAAACGTTGTTAGTGAAGGTCACAGCGACTCAGAAACAGCAGGCCTTGGAGAAGGAAAAAGAGAAGGCGGAGATTTCTGGAGAGCTTACAACCATAAGAAAGGATCAAAGTGTCAGCATTATTATCTCTGCACGTTTAGATTTTAGAAGGTTTATGGTCGCACTTTCTAGTATTCTAACTCTAACTGGTGCCATAAAAGCCGAAAACTATTAACAATAGATTGCCACCAGCCTACGCAGCTGGACAGGAGTAATGACCATCTTTCGAATTGTCCTCTTCAGGGACGGCTCCTTCTTCCTACCAAGGATTCAATAGGTTTACAATATCCTTGAAATCCTATTCATTGTATACAGTACTATTCCTGTGGCACTTTCTTCATTAGGCGTTTCTTTAATTCTGTTATTCTAAACTGTCATAGCATAATGTCATATCATTAATATTATTATTTATTTATTAGTTTGCAACTGTTATTTTTATTTTACATCTTTCTTTACAGCCCAAGGATACAATTCAGTTTTGCGAATTTTTAAAGTTTACATCTACCCCAGAAACTTCACAGAATTCACAAAGAACAACAACAAATTCACAAGTAACAACGATACCAAAAATGGTTCAGAGATTGGTTTAATAAGAAGGCAGTAAATTGAAAAAATATTGTTGAAGGAACGGAGCAGTTTGGATAGCCAAGGAGAGTTGACACTTTGTGACAAAAACTTGGCAGTGTTCAATCAAAGGTAGTGGTGAGAGTTTTCCGTTCTTCGAGGTGTCGAAGTAATACAAAAGATGGTCGACCATGCCCATTGTCTCCGTGTTTGAGTCGGGCAGGTGTCCAAACGGTCGGACAATAAGGGACAATCGGCGACCACCGGTAAAACTTTACAAACCCAGAAAGGTGTCAGAACGTATCCTGCGGACATCCTCCATCCCCTGTTCTCGGTCCTAGTGTCTCTTATTGTTATTGTTATTCCTAAACACCCCCTTCTAGACGACACGCCTATATAAATAGGCATTTCGATTATTCAAATACCAGTCCAGAAGAAATCATGGCTTCTCTGTGGGAAGTCGCCATCCTTCCAAAATTAATCTTTAACTGGAATTCCTATCTAGGAATCGATTTATTAACAGAAATTACAGGAAAAGATTACATCCATTAGAATAAAACTTACAGAATATAACAGAATATAATACAATAACATTTAGTACACTTTTAAGAACAGTTAATTCCATGCTTGAAATATTAACCGTCTTCATCCCAGAATTTGGAAAAGTATTTCCGGTAGTGGCTTTTTTCGGAAAACGCAGATTTGGAATGCACAGGTCCATTATTTTATATGCAGGTACAGGGAAAACGCGTACAGAGGAACAACAATGGAAGCTGCTCAACGGGACATCAGCCACCGGATCCAAAGCAACAATGCTCCCTTGAACTTATATACAAGGATACGTGCTAGGGAACCAGAAGGACTCTTCGACTTGAAGGTTCTCTCGTGAGCTCATCGGGTTTTGAGCTTTACAGGTGGTCGCTGAGGCTCGTGGCTCAGGCATAATTAAAACGCAACGCGAAATCCGCACTGAAGAAAGAACAAACCGCACAGCCTCTGTAGTTCCCGACTAATACCTGACCGGTAAGCCTTTTAAAAGCGTCCGCCAATAAGGATATAGAGTGGCTCTCTGCGCCTACTTACATGGGAATTTGCACCTACAAAGCAGACTTACCGGCCTGCTTTGTGGACACTCAATGGGACTACACCTTCCATCTGGACAGCTAGTCCTTCAAAGGATCTGCACCCCGGAAAATGTCCTTATTCTCTGCGATCGTGCAATTAATTCTCAACAGGAGGATTTCAGAGATAAATAACTTCTTTGGAATTGGTTCTCTTTTCAGGAAATGAGAGCAAGGTCAGGGAAGACATCCTTTCTGGATGTTTAGAGGATGTCTTTCTAGTTCATTCATGAAAGTGGAATAGGAATATGAATGAATATGAAGATGTGTTATGGGGACCTGAAGATATGTAATAACTTTTGGAAGAAGAACCATGCAGATTTGATTGTAAAAACAAACTCTGAGATTATCAACATCGTTATTAACAGTTGATTGGTATATAATATGAATATACTTGAATATAATCGACCTTAATGTAAGAGGACTATGAATAATAAAACTGCAGAGTGGATTATCAAGAAGAACCTCAGAAAGAGATTAGGAACTACCCAAAAAGATCAACAGGTCCCTAAAATTTTTAGTCCGTCACAAACTAATTAGCAACGGGTCCAGCAAAACACCCTAGAAACGCACCGTAATAACTTTCTCAGCAGGGAACTGTAAACTACTGTAAATAACTGACCCTAAAAGCATCCCTATCAACTGTGTCAACATCCCCAGTGTCAGTCGTAAAAAATGAATACAAATAAGCCATAGACAAACCATAAAATTTTCTCTGGTAACAAAATATGACCAAAAGACCCACAACAAGGGATGGATCTTGATACCAATTCGGAAACTGAACATTTGATAGAAAAAACTTTTCCAATACTGGATCAATTCTTAGGAAACGACTGTAGGCTTTAGACTCTATAATCATTTGATCAAATGATTAGTTCTTATTGTTTCTATTGATTAGTTCCTATTGTCTTCACCAGTGATGATTCTTTTATGATTCGGATACTGTAGGGACATGGAAGGCTAAAAAGGAGAATGATGCTGCGTCTCTCAACGTGTCAAGGAGGAACTCCAGTATAGATGCGTGGATCTGCCAGGTCTGTCAGTACTCCTGCGATTTATTTGCATGGGCTAAAAGCTTGAGAGCAGTCCCCGTATCCGCGACGAGAATCCAAGCATTGTGAGCTTCAGAGTACTCTCATCCATCATCAATTTCAACTACAACGAAAGCGCCAGAACGGAACTAGAAAATTATTCTTTCCTTTAGCATTGAATACCTCTTCATACAAATCCCATAAGTTCAAGCAACAATACTCCTAGAAAAGGAAATGAAGTACCCACAAAAGAATGCAAAAAAAGCAGGAATTAATACAGTCCGAAATACACAGTAAAAACCAGAGTTTCTTCAACGCTTGGGATTATATTTTCGGCGTCTTAATATAATCCCAGATGGTACTATTTTAGACTTAATATGCGTTCTCTTTAATTTGCTAACTTCACGTTGAGCAATGATCCGCGTCAGCGACTCTAGCGAAAGCTTCGAAATGAAATTAATTCCGAATCATTCCGGAATTTGTATCCGAAACCAAACAGTTTCATTCCGATCTAATCCGAAGGGAGTTTTCCATCCGAAATAATCTGAAACCCATTCAAAAGCAATCCGAACCTTTAATACGAATGAATTCGCCATTCCGAATTAATCATAATTAATCCGAATTTTAAATCCGAATAGATCTGGTCAATCCGATTGAATCAGGACATTCAATCCGAATGAATCTGAATTTTTCAGAATCAGTCAGATAGAGCGGATTAATTCTGACTGATTCGTATGAACCGGATTCGGATTAATTAATTATGATTAATTCGGAGTGGCGGATTCATTCGTATTAAAGGTTCAGATTGCTTTTGAATAGGTTTCGGATTATTTCGGATTGAAAACTTTCTTCGGATTAGATCAGAATGAAAC
>UCOK01006860.1:0-29603 GCA_900474325.1 Synergus umbraculus
TACGTGTGACATAATTCAGATTTACACGCATTGCACATGTAACTAGAGCATTGAAAAACGTTCAAGTAGTGCATGTTGATCAAACTTCGAATAAAACACACGAAATTTTTGTGTGTGTTTCTCTCCGGCAAATAAATCAATATGTCTTTTTTGTATTTAAAAAGTTTACGGAACAATTCAAACAATGCCATAATATTGCTGCCGGAAAACTGGGCCATTTAAAGTGAATTACTTTCAAGGACATGTGAAATTATTTCCCATCACTGGCTATTAGCAATTTCTGTCATATTAGGCAACCAAAATTAGCAAAACCTGAACTCGTGGTCATCCTCTATTCAGATTTCAACTCAATGTCTAAAGTTCCCGTAAATCACTTTTGGCCTTACGCCAAATCTTCGACTCCACCCAATTTATTTAGCTCTTGCGAATGATAAGGGGTTTGCGTAGGCCAGATTATGATGAGAATAATACGATTAATTGCGCAGACTTTTCATCGAAGAGATTTTAATACAATAGGGATTTTAACATTTATCTTCATGAATTATCACCGATTGTTTTCATTCCTGGAAATTGTATAGATTCATCTTATAAAAGTAAATATTTTTATTCTTCACGCAAAAGAATATTTCAGTACCAATTAATATTGATATGACCTATTATTCTCTAAAGTAATTATGAAAAGCTTTAAAAACTCAAGAATGAGTTATAATTCTATTGAACGGTCTTGTGAATTCCGTCGCTAACTTTTCACTTTAAAATTTAGTAGCACTTGACTGAGATCGCTGTCGAATTTAGTACAAAGTTTTTGCAAGAGAATTTTTAGATAAAAATAATATTTCTGGGATTGAAATAATTTCTGAAATGATAGTTCTAATTTTGAATTGTAAATTGATGCGAAAAACGTAGGGAATCCGTGATTTTACGGGAGAAACTTCTTAATGCATACAGACGAAATCTCATGGAACAGATTTGAATGGTTTTGCAGTAGTAAGGATGCAGAAACAAGAACACACGCTTAGCTATCTACATTTGAATGTGTGCAAAATGCAAATGTAATGTGCTACCCCTCATGGTAATTACAACGACTTGCCTACTTGCGCAAAGTACGCTGTTCTAGGTATATTTTGGGGTCTGGTAACTGTTAAACTTGCCATCAAATTACGATGCATAATTTATTTCGGGTTTCTCGACCAATATCGAAACTTGCAATAAGAGATCGTTCACAAGTTTCAATGAGCTTCTCGTCAACATCTCTTGTTTTACATCACAGATACAATAATTTATGACAGATTCGTTATGAAATGTATATACCACATGACGAATAATAATTTATTGACCTGTATAGTGTTAACAGTAAAATTGACACAGATAAGTTTTAATTCCTTAAAATTTCTTGAAATCTTGTAAAATCTTAAGAAATGTCGGGAATATATTGATAACTCTTCAAACTTTTAAAAATACCTTGAAATCTTGTGAAAACTCTTGAGTATCATTAAATTATTTTCAACTCTTTTGAAAATCCTTTGAAGTTGCTTAAAATCAAATGAAATCCCTTAAAATATCTTGAAATTCCCTAAAATCACTAAAATCTCGGGCAAGTTGTGAATTCCTACTAGCAAATATAAACAAATCAAAAATGTTTGTTAAAACTCTTTTATTTTGATAGGTACTCTAAATCTAATAAATATAAAAAATAAAAAGATAAAAAAATAAAAAAATAATAAATTAGATGTCTGAAAATTCAACATAATAATTATTTTCGATTTTGTTTATTTGTTTCTTGTTATCGACTCTGGAAAGGTAGGAAAAGGGTTTGAAAAAGTCGGTGTGGAAAAACGCGTATTGTGCAGAAAATTGGTAAAAAAGATTCGTAAAAAAAGATTTGAAAAAGGTTTTTGGAAAGGAGAAATGTATATATTATGCCACATGACGAATAATAATTTATTGACCTGTACAGTGTTAACAGTAAAATTGACACAGATAAGTTTTAATTCCTTAAAATTTCTTGAAATCTTGTAAAATCTTAAGAAATGTCGGGAATATATTGATAACTCTTCAAACTTTTAAAAATACCTTGAAATCTTCTGAAAACTCTTGAGTATCATTAAATTATTTTGAACTCTTTTGAAAATCCTTCGAAGTTGCTTAAAATCTCTTGAAATCTCTTAAAATTCTGTGAAGTTCCTTAAAATCTTTTGAAATCTCTTAAAATTCTTTGAAGTTCCTTAAAATCAAATGAAATTCCTTAAAATATCTTGAAATTCCCTAAAATCTCTTAAAATCTCGGGCAAGTTGTAAATTCCTACTAGCAAATATAAACAAATCAAAAATGTTTGTTAAAACTCTTTTATTTTTATAGGTACTCTAAATCTAATAAATATAAAAAATAAAAAGATTTATTTGTTTCTTGTTATCGACTCTGGAAAGGTAGGAAAAGGGTTTGAAAAAGTCGGTGTGGGAAAAACGCGTATGACGAATAATAATTTATTGACCTGTACAGTGTTAACAGTAAAATTGACACCGATAAGTTTTAATCATGTTCTCTCTTTAGAGAATACGGGATCTAAGCACTTAATTTTCTTCGCTAAAAGAAAAAACTCCTCTTTTTCCTTGAAAGTTATCCAATTTTAAATACTTAAAGAGTATCAAAGAACAGCTTTAAGTAAAATAAAGTCGTAAAGAGTAGGACTTAGGGAAAAATTCCCGCGAAAATGTGGTTCCAGGAGCGGTGTCGAAGAATAAGAAGATTAAAAAGACGAGTTCGTTTCAGAGTTTTACGTTCTGGCAGGGGGAAAACTCGATGCCAATGGAGAAAAAGTCAGGAAAGCGTTTTCATGTCGTTAAGACTCCTCAAGACCGTTCCCACAAGGCTGGAGTGCTGATCCGATCGTTTTTCTAAAAATGGCCGACCTTTAACACTTTTTCCTAGAAAACATGAAAAGAAACCTTCACCACCTTCTGTGTTTCCCGTAAAATGAATGTTTAAGTAAATTAGTAAATGCGCGTAGAACCTGTATTATTTTTCTTTGAATACACTCTATTTATTCTCCGATAATTTTCCCTCTGAGGGAAAATTGTCTTAGACTCATATGTCTAATCTTTGTACTAGAACATCTCTTTCAATATTCTTCTCAAATTTAAGGATGTATAGTCGGCAAGCTGATATAAATTCTCTAGCTCGAACTTAACCAGGGCAATCGTTTTTCAGTAAAGTTTATACATATATTGTATTTCTACTTCCAAACTCGGCTGATAAAATGCTTCACACGGTTCCTACATAGATGAAACTTACTTCACAGTAGAATCTACAATGTTCACCTCGAGCTATAAAATATACAATGTTTCGCGATCCAGTAAATCTCTCTTCTGTCAGAAGTCTGAAATCCTCTGAAGCCTGGGCTAAAAGGATCGTAACAAATTTT
This sequence comes from Synergus umbraculus, assembly GCA_900474325.1. Lineage (NCBI taxonomy): Eukaryota > Metazoa > Arthropoda > Insecta > Hymenoptera > Cynipidae > Synergus > Synergus umbraculus. The sequence goes on from UCOK01006860.1 coordinate 3,423, forward strand.
GCAAAAGCTTCTGTTAAAAATGCACAATTGTTCTGCTAAGTCTAATATGAGATATACAGACCTGTAAGTTCAATCCTTTGTGACTATAATATTTTGTTTTATTAATTTTGATCCTTAAACACATTATAGTTTAATCTTTAAATCCTTACTTTGTAGAAATTTTCATTTAAAAAAGAATTTTTGCAAAATTTAGTTGTAGAAAATGGTCAGAAACGAATAGAATTTAATTCAATTTCTATTAGTTTTCTGCATATAGCCCCAAGCAATCTGCCTGTAGTATTTTATCTGGATAGAATACTCGTGTAGTTCACGCCAATTAATTCAAGAATAGTCAATTTCGCACTCCCTTTGGGCGAAATTTTCCTCCCTATATATTTCGATGGTGAGTGCTAATAAATCCGCGCACGTAGAATGACGGTTTAATCTAATTCTCGACTTTGCGAATATAATACAAGAGCATTCGATTTGCTGTAGCCGATAGCTGTACCATGAATCACAGACCACTGACACTTCTCCAGTTTTCGATCATTTCAGCTTCTCTAGTCGAGAGTTTTGCAAAGTGCCTTTACACACCTTAGCAAACTACTTTTACGAGTTTGTTCGCGTTCGGGGTAGCACGTATGTTCGCGAGAGAAAGATTAACTCTATCGAGACTGCCAAACTTTCGCAGACAACGATGCCGAAAGCAATCTGTCGCTAATTTGAAGTAGTCTGCCGGTCGTATAAACTGTAAAGGGCAGTAATAAAAGACCTTGCACTGAAAATTAGAAGATCCATCGAACTGAGGTTTTTAGTTCGATGAGAAAATGTTTAGAACGCGAGAAACGAGATTGCTGCCTGCAAAGTTTTAATACCAATAGAATTTCTTACCAGGATTACTTTTACAACCTGTACATTAATAATTTATAGTTTAGAGCACAAACAGACAATTTATTAAGTCATTAAAGGACTTAGTCTTTGATAAACAGTCTATCTCTTAAAATTTAAAAAGAATAAAAAGAACTTGTATAATATTGACTTGAAAACTTTATGGAAAGGTGACAATTTAAGAAAAACTTTTTAAAATGATTTAATCTGACTCGTTGGAATTGGAAAGTTTATTCATGTCATCAGGCTGAGTCTTGAGTCAGAAAACGATATTCTGACCTTTACGAAGGGTGCTTGATAAATGCATAAGCTTCAGTGACTACAGGACGGGAGACAGCGATGAAGCTTAAATATAGGCTGGCAGAAACTATGAGTTCATACCTATCGAACACGCTTTACGACCATAAATTCGGAGAGTTTCCAATTTTAACGGCCACGGGCCATTCATCTCCAAACGATGTCTATACCCATCGTTTCATCCCTTGGCTTCCTCGTCTACCAGTTACTGACACCGCACTGCTCCTGTTCTGGTCGATGCTAATCTAACTGTAATTTGTATAATTTTGAAATTGGTTAGCGCACACGGGGGAGCGAGGCATGATAAGTTTTTGCCAAAAACCACATGACCGATAGACGTCGTTATCTATCTGAATTTTCTGGCCAGGATTCAAATAATTTTCCCCCGTTTCCTGCGGCCAAGTGTCAGAACTCGAATTTTAACACGACGTGCAACGACGATCCGACACGTTAAGTATTACATTCCTCAGGAGATCCGACTGCTGAATTACCATTAACCATTTACCGCCATTTTGCATCTCTGTTCCGTTTTAATCCTCACTAGTTTTGTGAGTCTATTAAAAGTAAGAAGAGAATAGAAGAAACTGATATTTTGATAATATTTTTAAAATAATTACATATGAAAAAATGATTGACAACCACTGAAATATTAAAATATGGTACAAATATTTGTACTTGAAATATTTGTAGATCACTAATTTACTTTAGTGAAAAATTCTACTAATTTTTAGTCATTTTTGACTAAAACTTTAGTGAAAAGTTGAAAAGTTACTAATTGAAATAGTGAAAGACAACTAATAATTACTGGAAATTTTCACTGAAGTATAGTAGTGACCTACTTTTCACTAATTCAGATTTAGAGAAATGACAACTGCTATTTCTGTATTTTTTTTAAATTCATCGTTATTTTATTGGGTTGAAGTTTCCGACGTCTAGTTGACGATTTTTTATTTTTATATTATTATTTTATATGATTTTATAATATTAAAAAAAATGTTTCCAAAACCAAAAATTTTTATTAATCCACCAACAGAAATTTCTTTAACTTTGTCCTCGACTTTGTCTGGGATTTGAAAAGATGTTTTGAAAAAAAGAATTTTAGACTTTAAAGGTTTGCAAAAGATTTCAAGTAATTTTAAGGACTTTTGCAGGAGTTGAAGGATTTTTTTTATTGGGATTTCGAGAAATATTGAAGGGTCTTTTGAATTTCATATTATTTTCAGGAACTTGAGAAATTTCAAGAAATTTGAAGAGATTTCAAGAGATTTCAAAGGGTTTCACGATATTTCAAGAGATTTCAATGAATATTACATATATTTATATTTGTATTTTAATGAACTAATAAAATTTTCAACCGATTTTTAGAAAATTACAGAACATTTAAAAAATTTCAAATAATTTTAAGATATTTTAAGGGATTTCATTTTATTTCGTCTATATTAGAATCAATTCCATGAAATTCCTTAAATTCACTTAAAATCTGATTAAATTCCTTAAACTTTTAAAAATACCTTGAAATCATATGAAAACTCTTGAGTATCATTAAATTATTTTGAACTCTTTTGAAAATCCTTTGAAGTTGCTTAAAATCTCTTGAAATGCCTTAAAATTCTTTGATGTTCCTTAAAATCAAATGAAATCCCTTAAAGTATCTTCTCTCTAAAATTGAATCAGTCAAATTCCACTGATTTTCAGTGACTCTTTTCTCGCGATTTTAATCAGTGAAAATTCACTGAGAATCAGTCGAAAGTCACTGATTTCCAGTAGATTTTGCACTAATTATAATCGTGAGAAAAGACTCATTGAAAATCAGTGGAATTTGACTGGTAATCAGTTAAATATTACTGATTCAAGTTTAGAGAGTTGAAATTCCCTAAAATCACTAAAATCTCTTAAAATCTCGGTCAAGTTGTGAATTCCTACTAGCAAATATAAACAAATCAAAAATGTTTGTTAAAACTCTTTTATTTTGATAGGTACTCTAAATCTAATAAATATAAAAAATAAAAAAATAAAAAAATAAAAAACTAACAGATTAAATGTCTGAAACTTCAACTTAATAATTATTTTCGATAATTTTGTTTATTTGTTTCTTGTTATCGACTCTGGAAAGATAGGAAAAGCGTTTTAAAAAGTCGGTGTAGAAAAAACGCGTATTGTGAAGACAATTGGTAAAAAAGCTTCGTAAAAAAAGATTTGAAAAAGGTTTTTGGAAAGGAGAAAGGTAAAAGAAGTTAGAAAAAAAAGGTTCGACAAAAGGAGTGGAAAAGGGGGGATGGAAAAAGGGCTTTGAGAAACGGCTTTTTAAAATTTGAATGTAAAAATAGTGTATATTTTTATATTCACCAAACACGAGATGGAATTTACCGCCTCGCCTATAGAGAAAAATTAAATTGTACCCTTCATGCTGCCCTCGTCAAAGGAAGATATCACGAGATTGGCATTTAGATAAGACTGGAAATAAAAAATTCACCAAAAATAGTGCTGTGGAATAAGTGTGCATCTCACTTTTCGTAATTGACTGACTTCTTATGCCAGTTTATATATATATATATATATACTGAGGGTGAGCCACGAAAAAATTTGACTTATACACGGTTGCTCCGTTTGTTCCCAACAAATGGGGTAGTATTTATATGGACTGCTCTTTCGCCTACAAGAAAGAGCACTTCTTTAGATTTGAAACGTTAAACCAGTCGGCGCAGAAAAACTTGTTTTCTGACTCTTTGTAATGGAACCATCTCTTTGATGAAAAAAAAAACTTGACGGAATAGCAGCAAACCACGGACTGCAATTAATTACTGAATTAATTTACCAGCGCTGGGCAGTCGCAAATCTCATTTGCAATATCCGATACATTTTCTTTCTTTTTCTTTCCATGAGAATGTATATGATATTTTTAATTAAAATTTGATCTTCTGGAGACTGCTTTGAAAATCTTTAATATATTTTATTTAATAATGATGTTCGTGAAGAATACATTCATTATTTGATTTAGATACATTTTTAATGAAACACGAGTGCAATTTACGTGAACGGAATTTTGAATGTTTCTATTTAAACGTCATAATGTCAAGTGTTCGTTGAAATATTAGGAATCGTGTGGATTATACGCAAAGCCTTGAATCAATAATATCGTTGAGCGAGAGATGTACGAGCACTGGGAGCGAAAGATAATGGTCGCTTGAGGCAAAGTGTGTATTCCACGTTTCTCATCCTCTTCAGCAAGCTCTCTCTGCAAGCACGATTGAAGGTGAAATGTTTGGTACCGAACCAGTGACGTATCGAGAATTTATCAAAGGACCTGGAGGATGGCGTTTTCAAAACGCCTCTGTGAACTTCTATTATCACCCTGTGTGAGGGAAACGTATTTCCATGAAGATTCTAAAGTGGCACACGCAAACTAGGCAAAGGTAGAATTTCCTTTTTGTGGTTGAACTCGGATTTCAATTCCTTGAAATGCATTTAGTAGAAACGACGTATTTAACTGCTTATTTCTTGGAATTACTTTCCTAATTTCACCATTCGAAGGAGCTTTTCACGAGGCAATCGACAGCTATGAATTCTATTTTTCACTGATATCTATTTATTTTTATTCGCAATCATTAGAAGGTGGGAATAAATATAAAAAGAATTGAAAGATTATCATTAAAAGTTTCTTACTAAAAAATTTCTTTACCATTGAGTTTTATTAAAATGTCTGACAGAGATGGTATTTGACAGGGAAAGATATGATGTAAATTTAGAAATAGTGGCATGTGATAAATGAAAGATGAAACGTGGAATTAAGAATATTATTAACAATTGATCCCAAGAAAGAAAATTTATATTCAGAGCATGTATTTAGAATTCGCAAATCACATGCTGAAAATGGAACAATTTTTCCGTCTTGACTTTTGTTCATCTCACATATTTTCGCGAAAAATGAGATTTTTTCACTTGAAAAAACGAATAAATCGTATATTTATTCAAATACGGTATGGCGATTTTTTTTTCCGGGCTTCAAATAACCACGAACCATCCTCGAAATGAAAACCATAAAAAAGTAGATGTACAAACATTTTAGGTTCCATTTAATGGAATTTGGTCGAGCTGAGTGATTTCTCGTTAAAATTGTCTGTAAATCGGTCAAATAAACTATTTTAAAATCCTGCTATAGCAGAAGTGGAAAGTTATACATATTTTTTTACATTTTTGCCTCTCTATATTTAATTATATTTCAGAGATTTTTATTTATATCCGGTTCACAAAATGAAATTTGTAGTATTTTAATTTATTCCGGTTTTTAATAGATGCATAACAATCAACTTATATTAAGCTTCTGGAATGAAGGTTGAGATTCAGTTAAATACGTCCCTGATGGAACGATCACTGGGAAGGATCAGTGGGGTTGGGACTGGGAGCTTTCGAGAGACGGAAGAAACCGAGAATTCTTATCGTTATGCTCTATAAAAGTCGGCAGCTGAACGGCATTCGTGTAAAGGACGATAGCAACCTTCCCTTGGGTTTAGATGAACAAATTTACATTTCCTTGCAGTTTACATAGTAACGTATAGCTCCATTATAAACTGTAAACTTGAGAAGTTCCGACACCATATAAACCTATTAGGGATGATACATTACCTCATCTTAACTTCAGATTAGCATTATATACCCACAACACATATTTAATCAGTAAAAGTCAAAAGCTTCCTTAATTATGCGAAACTTGCAAGAAACGTAGTATATATAATATTATAACGTTACTCTCTGCTAAAACATCTATTTTTAAACAAATTGTTGAACTAGTTTTATTTTATTTTGCTATCATGCATTCGATTCCTCCACTTTAAGAAAGGAACATCCAGTGTTTGAAAGATGATACCTATGACTTAGACACATAGTGGAAATGGTTTCTCCGGAAATTCTCCGCGTGTTCTGCACATTGAATCTCAAATTTCATCCCATCACGACGAACCTTTTATCGCCTGTCATGTGGTGCTTTTGCAAAGTGCCTCATAATTTCAGGATGAAATTGGACAGCATTCGAACAGGATCTCATAGATACTTGAAAACAATTCTTTTCAAAATTCTTGAAAAAATATCGGCGACTCTAGATTACATTCTGAGATAAAAAGTCAATTTTGTATCGTTTTTTAAATGAATGATACAATTTTATGACAAGATGAGACCGTTTCCCAGGTGATTTTCCATTAGATGATTTAGTTACGGAAGATAGTAGAGTCATAGCTTCTCCAACATATGTCTACAGTCTTTCGAGAATACTTGACAATTCACTTACGGAAGTTCACAAACATAACATCGATTTCAAGTATAATAACTTCATTATCCTCTGACGCTATCGCGCAACCTATAACCAAGCAAGAAAATCGTAAACTGGCTTTTTTAGTGCTTTCACTCTTTTATAGCGTTTGTCCACTTGGCAGCGACTTCAGTATAAAAAACGATATTGCTTTGTTAACTGCTAACAATATACATGAAAATGGCTTTTTCCATTACTTTGTTTCATTTGTGAAACTATCTGAGAAATAATTTTGCAATCATTATATATGGACACCTATCCGTTTCTGATACTGAATTTTAATTAAATTGGTAAAGTTAGAATCAATAAGAAATTATTTCCGTGTCTATAACATGTCCGGTGCTCTGACCTATTCTGAAATAATTGTCACAGTTCACAGCATAGGAAATTATAAAACACTTAGCTCAATTAATCAACAGGAAAACATTTGTAAAATTCACTATCAAAATTCATTAATGAATAATTGAAATTTCACTTTAATGAATCCAAATTACAATTTAATTTTGTAGTTAACAGTAGAAGCATGTCAAGCTACCTCACAAAACAAATTTAATTAAATGTTCTGTAGATATTTAAAGTACGATATACTGAAAGAAACAGACGACTGACAGAGATTTAAATTAAACTTTTAGGTTGATAAAAATCTCTATGTTGTCATATTCCGCGAATCAATCGATTCATCACAAGAATAATCAATCAAACTTCCAACGGATTCAGGGTCTCCTTTTGTAGAAATCGTTGGAATTAGAATAACTGACAACTTAGAGATCCAATCAATTATTTATTACATTGATGAATATTGATAATACTTCTTCAGCATAAAATTATGTGTCGAATGAACCGTAAACTAATTTTAATCGATAATCAGAAGTATTAACTAGGTCCAAATGAGACCAATAGTGTCATTACTATTCTATAAATTTATCTCTTCCAATGCAGATAACGGTTCGATCGCACCGAGGTGATAAAAGCCATTCTCTCGCTCAATCCTCGAGTACGTATAAACTCTATATCGAGGCGATAAAAAAGGAAACGAATGCAGAACTTTAATGGAGATAAAACTAGACTTACTTATTGCAATATCCGCTCGTGGATAATTGCTAAGTAAGTACCCTTTTTTTCACACCAGAAGCTCACATAAAATTAACATTTCAATGAATCCGTTGGTTCTATTCGTGGACACGTTTTCATAATAAAATTGATCATCAATTTTTATCTTCAACTTTCACGAATATTTTAATAAATTTCCCAAAAAAAAGGACGATCTAAATTGAGGAACTTGTGAAACTTTATCTACAAAATTTCAGGTGTTAAATTTGCCTTCCGAGGGCTGAGATTCAACTTCTTCATTTATCTGAAAATTGGATAAGAGTAAGAAATTAATTGAACAGGGTTTTAATAATTTAAAAGATGCCAGTTTTAAACTTTGTAGCATATAAAATTAATTTTAACTTAATTTTGTCGTTAATTTGTAATCAAGAATATATGTGAACTATTTCTATATTGTAATACCGCAATAGGTTTTCAGAGGAAGGGAAGATTTAACTTAAAACAAAAGTCGTGTTTGCACTCGCAGGGTACTCGTAAGTTTGAAATGCGAGAATGTTTTTGGTCGAACAACACAAATTCGTACTTCATAAAATCCCCTCAAACAAGACCAAATCGAAGTTACGATTTTCATTCTACAATCTCTTCTTTATGACTCTGCACAATTTACATTGTATACTAATATAAGACCTACTATGAAAATTGAGCATTGTGACATTTAGGAACTTCAAGTTTCCATGCACATATACTTACCGGAAGTTTTAATCTCCGTCTAAAATTATTGACGCTCTAGTTCTGGCTTTCGTGTTTGCGCATGAAATGGAATATCGTGGAAATAACATAATTCTGTTTGTCTCTGCAACGTTCGTTTTCTAAATTGGGAGAAGCGTCATAGTTACTTCTGATTTAGAAGATAAGATATTTGAACCTTCCTATTAGAAATATGAATGGAATCGTCTGCTGAATTTTGAAACTTTATAATCCAATAAGGGGACATGAATGTTTAATAGCACAAAGAATGTATAAAAAGTTGAGACTTTTAATATCCCTTCGAATTTTGTAAGTAATTCCATTCATTGAAATATTCTACTTCGTCATAAAAATGAAGCAAGCAAGAAAGCTTTCCAAGGCCGATGCATTATCCGAAGTAATTCTATCAGAATGCAAGCGTAGTAATGCGTTTCTTGCTTACAGCTACAGTATTACGTATTAGCACAAGTAGGTAAATTTCGAAGCCTCAAAAGTTGGCAGGATTCCAGGTTTATAGGCACTATATAGGCTATGGAAATGGAAGGTGGGTAGTTGAGTACCAGGAGGGAAGAAAGAACCGATCGACGCAGATGCATTGAGAAAGCAAACATTGATCCAAATTCTTTAAAGGTACCTATTCAACGCACTTCTTTACAAACCATTCCCCATTAAACATTAAAAGCACCCTCACTTTTTATTGAAATTGCAGATGTAGAATTTCAAGGTAGCATATTTTTTGTTGTGTACATTTATATTTTCGAAAGCATGCTTCTTTCATTTCGAAATTTCGTATTCCGGCATGGATTCTATTTTTTTTACTTCACGTTCCAGTCCATATAAAATACATGAGGACAAAAGCTTTTAAATATAAGAACTTCGAAGATTTGTATGATTAAAAATTATCTATTCTAAAAAGATGATTGAGTCGAAACAGTCTGGAGTCTAAACTCGAAATACATTGAAAATCTAGGAATTTTAAGGGAATTTTTAAAGATTTCATGCGAGATAATGGGATTTTAAATGTTATATCGTAGAATTTTAAAGAATTTTAACAAGTTTCTGGGAATTTTTTCTTAGAATTTTTCACGACTTTAATCAGATTTCAATCGGACTTCAAGGTACTTTTATGACTTTTAAAATATATGTATTTTGTGGGATTTAAATAAGGAATTTAAAACTTTATCGGGAATTTTATTGAGGAATTTCAAAAGCTTTTTATGATTTTTAAAAGATTTGTAGAATTTACAAAGATTACGTAGGTTTTCTTCAAATTTTAAGGGTTTTCAAGAAATATTTCGAATTTATAAAAGATTTTGTAATATTTTTAAGGATTTCATGGAATTTTATGAAATATCTAATGATTTTTAGAGATTTTAAGAGTTGAGAAATTTCCAGAGGTTGCTAGAAATTTTTATTAGAGATTTTCACTAATTTTAACGTGAATTTCAAGAGATTAATGATTTTGAAAATTTTTTGTGCATTTTTAACGATTTTTAAGTGATTTTTACGAAATTCAAACAATTTTTAGGATATTAAAACGATTTTGGAGAATTAAATGGGATTTTAGGATATTTCGTGAAATTTTAAGGGATTTTAAAAGCTTTGTAAGAGTTTTATGAGGTTTTAAGGAATTTGAAATATTATCCTGAAATTTTAAGGAATTTTATGAGATTTCTAATAGTTTTAAGTGGTTTCAAGAGATTTTTCTGATATTTAAATGATTTTGAGAGAAATTTAAAGGATTTCATGGAATTTTAAGATATTTCTAATACTTTTAATGGATTTTAAAGGATAATAAAAAGGGATTTGAATTGTTATCATTAAATTGAAAAGAATCTCAAGAAGTTTCTGAAAATTTTAAGAGATTTTCACGAAGTTTAACATAGATTTTAAGAGATTAATAATTTTGAAGGTTTTTATGTGCATTTTTACGATTTTTACGAAATTGAAGAGATTTTTAGGATATTGAAACGATTTTGTAAAATTGTATGGGATTTTAGGATATTTCCAGAAATTTTAAGGGATTTTAATGGCTTTGTGAGAATTTTATGATGGTTTAAGGAATTTGAAATATTATCCTGAAATTTTAAGGAATTTTATGACATTTCTAATAATTTTAAGTGATTTCGAGAGAGTTTTCTGACATTTAAATAATTTGGTGAGAATTTGAATAGATTTCATGGAATTTGATGAAATATCTAATGATTTTAAGAGACTTTAAGAGTTGAGAAGTTGCCAAAGGTTTTTAGAAATTTTTAAAGATTTTCACTAATTTTAATATGGATTTCAAGAGATTAATGATTTTGAAAATTTTTATGTGCATATTTAACGATTTTAAGTGATTTTTACGAAATTCAAGAGATTTTTAGGATATTAAAACGATTTTGTAGAATTTCATGGGATTTTAGGATATTTCCTGAAATTTTAAGGGATTTTAATGGCTTTGTAAGAATTTTATGATGGTTTAAGGAATTTGAAATATTATCCTGAAATTTTAAGGAATTTTATGAGATTTCTAATAATTTAAAGTGATTTTTCTGATATTTAAATAATTTTGTGAGAATTTGAATAGATTTCATGGAATTTGATGAAATATCTAATGATTTTAACAGATTTTAAGAGTTGAGAAATTTCCAAAGGTTTTTATTAAATTTTGAAGGTTTTTATGTTTAATTTTAACGATTTTTAAGTTACTTTTACGAAATTCAGGAGATTTTTAGGATATTAAAACGATTTTGTAAAATTGTATGGGGTTTTAGGATATTTCCTGAAATTTTAAGGGATTTTAATGGCTTTGTGAGAATTTTATGAGGTTTTAAGGAATTTGCAATATTATCCTGAAATTTTAAGGAATTTTATGAGATGTCTAATAATTTAAAGTAATTTCGAGAGATTTTTCTGATATTTAAATGACTTTGAGAGAAATTTAAAGGATTTCATGGAATTTGATAAGATTTCTGTATAATATTTTTAAAGGATATAGATCTAAAATTTATCTGGGAATTTTAAGAGATTTTAAAGTTTGTCATGTAATTTCAAAAGGTTTCTAGGAATTTTTTTAGAGCACATCCTTCCAAGATAGAAATCAAACTTAATAGAATTATATTATCAAGATTGGAAGTAACTAGCTTGATATGTCCTTTATTTATCTATGAAGGGTTTCCCTTTCGCAGAGGATGTATTATCAAGGATTTTGTTTGTCCACGAAGGTTTATGTGCTTGGAATGATTGCGTGCGGTTCTTGCCATTGGATCACAACAGATCGCATAAACGGTCCTAACTTAGATTAAGTTGTATACCCGAAACTCCATTTATTCGTCGGCCCAACCAACTACTGTCAGATACCTCTGATTACCCTGATTTACTGGGTGGTGCAATAGTCTGTACTCTACAAAGTGTAGCCACGTTCAATAATCCAGTGTAATTGGCTTCCATACGCACGCACACCAATTCTATTTAACATTTGACACCGGAAACTATCATTACGTAGAGCCAAAACTAACAGAACTCACGGAACTAATTATATCCATGATCTGACAGTAGATTCTATAAGACCCAGCTTGTAATAATCCTTTCTGGGATCAATCGCTGTATTATCTACAAAGCGGTACACAATTTGAACTCTTGATAATATCTCTTCAAATACGATTAATATCTGAGGAAATATTGTTAACATTTTCAATTTATATTCAAGTAATCCATCCTTAATTGTAGTGGATCTATTAAACATTGATTGGAGTTAATGACCCTAACTTTCTCATTATTTCATAATTCCAATTGAAAGACTGCTGCATCACCTCAAGACAAATGCTGAAATCTGGGAAACAAATTTCTCCCATCTATTTATGGAGTTATCCGCTGTCTGCTGAGTCAGATTTATATTCACCTCAGGATTCTCCACTAAAAGAGTGCTTTTTGAGCGCGATGTTACGCAAGGCATGAGGCGCAGAAAGAGACGGTCACTTTTTGTTTGAATACTGCTTTGCAAGTCGCCTGAAAGTACGCAGGCAAGAACCATTGTATAGAGTTGGAAACTCTGCCGAGTCGTCCCGTGATGCGATATTTCTTTTTTTTTTCTTTCTTTTTCTCTTATTTTGCCTGCCCTCCAGAGGCGAAGAATTAAATCACTCGTATACATAATTGTGTAACTTTGCTTTCCGCGACTCAGTGATATTTCGCTCTGAGATAGGAGAACTTGGAAGAGTGAGTAGGTACTGAGTACGCTTACTTGATGCAAACTACTTGAGCGAAATTGGCGCTTTAATCAATCTCACTTTTGAACACCCTTTCGCGAGCCATTGAAGTTGTTAGCATCAACAAGTAATCTTATTTGCACCGAACAATTATTGGAATTGGGCTTGTGCTTGCTTCGTGCATGCTTCATTAATGGTTATTAAGTCTTTGCTCACATACGAAGCAGTCGAGTACACTTTGCGCAGAAAAGAATTAAACTCTCTCATGGAAAGATGAAAGATACTCAGGGCGGTAAAAGATGTTCCAATTAAGAATCTTTAGACGAAGAATAATAGTTATTTTTTAATCAAACATAATTCATTATATTAAGTTGGAAATTTTTCGGGAGTATGAGAGTCGATTGAATAATAACAAAAATATGAAAGTCTGTAAATACTAAATCCCCGCAGTTGCAGTTTTTTTTCGCGGATGTACATAGAACAAAATAACTCCGATCGATTTCCATTCTTCTATTTCTGTTTATCTGTCGAAACGCGTGCGATATAAAAGCTCGTTGAAGTTTGTGGGTCGGGATGCTGTAGTAAATATCACGTTCAATGCCTATCCCGAAGCTGATACCGAAATGGAATTCGATACGGATTACCTGTCACGATATTGTTGCGTAATAGCATGTGACGTACTTTTGGAAACTTCGCATTTTATTGTCAGCGATGTCTAAAATACGCGCCGAGTTTTCAATATTTGATGCACAAAAACTACTTTATCAACATATTGTTCCATTTTATATTCGTTGCTCCATGTTCAAAAATTAAACGATTTTATCATATTCGATTTCGTTTAGGCATTGCAGGGAGGAAATATTTGTAGAATTTAATTTAAGCGTTGTAACAATTTCCAATATTTTCCATTAAATTTTATTGCAAATGGAGAGTTTCAATATATGAAAAAAGTTTCAGAGCTCACTTTGGTAAATTGAATTGCAAGAATTAAAAAACTCTCTCTGTATGTAAATTAAAAATTTTTCTGATATTTATAATACAATAAATTTAGTATGAAATATAATAAGTAGTATAATATCACTTTTGTTCGTTTTTCTTCACAAGAATTTTTAAGAGCATCTCATTGGTCTAAAAATAGCGTTAATGGTCTGAGAAAATGGAATTGTAAGAATAACGAGAACATTGTTGTTATTATGTTGCAGGAAACACTGAACCATGGCTAAAAGTGGAGAAGAGTGCAGAACTAGGAACGGAAGTTCAGCTACCATGCCGTCTCAAACTGCCACAATGCAACGGCCTTCACAGTCTCAAATGGTACCTTGGCAACACAAGAATTTTTGTTTATAGCGATGATTTCGGTGTTACTCGAGTCAAAGAGGATATGGATCCGGGGTAAGTTTATTTATTATATTATTTACATTGATCATACATTTCACATTGATGTTTTGGCATTAATTCCAACGTTAATTTATCAGAAAGTGTTTTAATTAATTTTAAAACTGATAAAAATAAGATTTCATCATATAGAATACATTGGTGGAAAAAACGTTATATAATTACAAGAATAAATTCTACTGCTGCGTGATGATTTTAATGAATTTTGGCGAAATGTGGTATTGAATATTAAGATTTTAAAAGCTTTGTAAGAGTTTTATAAGGTTTTAAGGAATTTGAAATATTATCCTGAAATTTTCAGGAATTTTATGAGATTTCTATTATTTTAAGTGATTTCGAGAGATTTTTCTGATTTTTAAAAGATTTTGTGAGAATTTTAAAGGATTTCATGGAATTGGATAAGATAACTAATAATTTTAAGGGATTTTAAATGTGAAGGAATTTCAAGAGGTTGCTAAAAATTTTTACAGATTTTCACTAATTTTAACATGAATTTCAAGAGATTTTTAGGATATTAAAACGATTTTGGAGAATTGTATAGGATTTTAGGATATTTCGTGAAATTTTAAGGGATTTTAATAGCTCTGTAAGAGTTTTATGAGGTTTTAAGGAATTTGCAATATTATCCTGAAATTTTAAGGAATTTTATGAGATTTCTAATAATTTTCAGTGATTTCGAGAGATTTTTCTGATATTTAAATAATGTTGTGAGAATTTTAATGGATTTCATGGAATTTGATGAAATATCTAAAAATTTTAAGAGATTTTAAGAGTTGAGAAGTTTCTAAAGGTTTTTAGAAATTTTTAGAGATTTTCACTAATTTTAATATGGATTTCAAGAGATTAATGATTTTGAAAATTTTTATGTGCATTTTTAACGATTTTTAAGTGATTTTTACGAAATTAAAGAGATTTTTAGAAAATTTAAACGATTTTGTAGAATGGTATGGGGTTTTAGGATATTTCCTGAAATTTTAAGAGATTTTAATGGCTTTGTGAGAGGTTTATGAGGTTTTAAGGAATTTACAATATTATCCTGAAATTTTATGAGATTTCTAATAATTTTCAGTGATTTCGAGAGATTTTTCTGATGTTTAAATAATTTTGAGAGAATTTTAATGGATTTCATGGAATTTGATGAAATATCTAATGATTTTAAGAGATTTTAAGAGCTTTGTAAGAGTTTTATGAGATTTTAAGGAATTTGCAATATTATCCTGAAATTTTAAGGAATTTTATGAGATTTCTAATAATTTTCAGTGATTTCGAGAGATTTTTCTGATATTTAAATGATTTTGAGAGATATTTAAAGAATTTACATTGATCATATATTTTACATTGATGTATTGTCATTAATTCCAACGTTCATTTATCAGAAGGTATTTTAATTAATTTTAAAACTGACAAAAATAAGATTTCATCGTATTTAATGCATTGGTAGAAAAAACGTTATATAATTACAAGAATAAACTCGACTGCTGCGTGATGATTTTAATGAATTTTAGCGAAATGTGGTAATGAATATTGAGAAGCTTAAATGACATTTCGCATACATACACATGACATAACGAATCGTGTGAGCCACGCGATGCCATACATCACACAGAGGGACAGATGCCAGATAGGCATATTTGATCTGTAATCAGTATTAAAGGCCACATGGAGTTTGAAGCACATATATTAATGGGTATATGACACAAATTAGGGAATGATGTATATTGACTAATGAAGTCGTTAGGCAACTCGAATTTGAAGAAAAATCTCACTAATTCGGCTTGAAATACATCTGTAGGAATTTTCCATTGAAACAGATTGAGACGTTTCAGACCTGGAATGAAAAACAGTGTTTATATTTATTAGAATTCTTATTATATTTATTAGTATGCTTAGTATATTTATTTAATAGTAAACGTATGATGAAAACCCGAAGTAATTTAAACATTTCAATCTCTATCCGCATATACAATCTGAATAAAATATTTATAAGTGAAAAGCCAATTTTTCATTTGGAGACGTCTCTCCTAGAAAATGTAATTTAATGTTGTTAATAGAGTCATTCAGACCACGAATAAAGACAATGGGTCTTGGGTAGGAGCCTAGGGTTTAAACGGCTATAAAAGCACTGGCTGAATCGCTTTAAGCTTTTCAGAATGAAATTTAGTGAATCCAATGCTCAGCTTTTATTACCCTTTGGCTGAACCATCTTCTTTGCGTTTAAACAACCGCATACTCGTAATCCTCTTAGCCAGTATATTATCGTATTGGGTAAATTCAACGCGACAGTTATTATTAACTTGTGAAGCGGTTCTGTTGAATTATTTGAATATTGGTGGTACAGTTAATTAAAGTATTGAATTGCAGAATATAATGTTCTCGGACAGAACCCTAAACATTTTTTTTTTATCAAAAGTTTCCGGCGCGAACTTAGCACCTAACATTGTGTTATATAAAAAATATATTGATCGAATGGAATTCTTTGGAATCAAGTAATATTCAGGAGGTGAAAGCCTTAGGGAAAAACGTTGGCAAAAGACATCTCGTGTGGATGCGCTTTTTCCATTGACGTGATTCGAGGAATCCCCAGAGTTTTTATTTTTGAGACAATTGGCGCAAAGAACGGAAGAGCCTCGATCGAAAGAATATTCGCTAACAGAGGCATTGATTCTAGAACAATCCCAGCCTTTCCTGTGCAGGGGGTTTCCAAATAGCATTGTAACTGCCTTGGGCAACTCATAACAACTTCGTGCCGCAAGAGAGATACAAAAAAAATAGTCACAAAGTAAATCAAAGAAAGTCAAAGCGATGGGATGTCCTAAATCGGAAAAGATTTCAAACTTAGGGATATAGAGTGATCTAAAATATTCTGTCTAAATTGTATTGGAATTATTAATAACTTAGATGGGTATGTCTATTACATATTTATATGTGGATTTGTAATTCTCCGATGGGTATATCTGAAATCAGTTAGAATGGAATATTGAATTATTGAACATGAGCAACGATTCCAATATATCAAATGTGATAGGAAATTAATTAAGATAAGAGAAATTCATCTCTATTTTTGACAGGAAGAATTAACGGGAGTATTAATATTTCATTGACTGATTTTAATAGCAGAGTGAAGTCTGTCAGATGTTTTTATGAATATTATGTTAACAGTTAACTTTGAACAGTTTATTATGTCAGTTTATTATTATTTTGTGAGAATTTTAAAGGATTTCGTGGAACTTTATAAGATTTCTATGTAATATTTTTAAGGGATATAAAATATATAAAGAGATTGTAAATATTACCGTAAAATTCTAGAATTTTTCACGACTGATCAGATTTCAATCGGAGTTCAAGGTACTTTTATGACTTTTAAAATATGTATTTTGTGTGAGATTTAAATAAGGAATTTTAAACGTTGTCGGGAATTTTATTGAAGAATTTCAAAAGCTTTTTATGATTTTTAAAGATTTTGTAGAATTTACGAAGATTTCGAAGGTTTTCGTCAAATTTTAAGGGTTTTCAAGAAATATTTCTAATTTTTAAAAGATTTTGTAATATTTTTATGAATTTAATGGAATTTGATGGAATATTTAGTAATTTTAAGAGATTTTAATAGTTGAGAAATTATTTCAAGAGGTTGCTAGAAATTTTTACAGATTTTTACTAATTTTAACATGGATTTCAAGAGATTAATAAATGAGAAGGTTTTTATGTGCATTTTTAACGATTTTTAAGTGACTTTTAGGAAAATCAAGAGATTTTTAGGATACTAAAACGATTTTGTAGAATTCTATGGGATTTTATCATATTTAGTGTAATTTTAAGGAATTTTAAAAGCTTCGTAAGAGTTTTATGAGGTTTTAAGGAATTTTATGAGATTTCTAATAGTTTTAAGTGATTTCGGGAGATTTTTCTGATATTTAAATGATTTTGTGAGAATTTTAAAGGATTTCATGGAATTTTATAAGATTTCTATGTAATATTTTTAAGAGATATAAAATATATAAAGAGATTGTAAATATTACCGTAAAATTCTAGAATTTTTCACGACTGATCAGACTTCAATCGGACTCCAAGGTACTTTTATGACTTTTAAAATATGTATTTTGTGGGCTTTAAATAAGGAATTTTATTAAAGAATTTCAAAAGCTTTTTATGATTTTTAAAGATTTTGTAGAATTTACAGACATTTCGAAGATTTTCGTCAAATTTTAAGGGTTTTCAAGAAATATTTCTAATTTTTAAAAGATTTTGTAATATTTTTATGAATTTAATGGAATTTGGTGGAATATTTAGTGATTTTAAGAGATTTTAAGAATTGAGAAATTTAAAGAGGAAATTAATTAAGATAAGAGAAATTCATCTCTATTTTTGACAGGAAGAATTAACTGGACTATTAATGTTTGATTGACTGATTTTAATAGCAGAGTGAAGTCTGTCAGATATTTTTATGAATATTACGTTAACAGTTAACTTTGAACAGTTTATTATGTCTGCAGTGGTTTTTCTTTAGGCTTCTCTTGAAGGTAATACTCGACATTCTGGTTATTTCCACAAAAGCAGAAAATCCCTTAACCTCCAGCTTTATTCATTCATCATGTTTTCACAGCTCTGAATTTACCCCACCTGCAGGATTAAGTTACAGCTTACGAGTTGTAGCTTGACCAACCATAATCTGTTACTGCATACGTATGTGTAGCTTCTAAACTATAGAAGTTACTTTCTATAATAGTATCGAATACGTGCTGCTTCGTTTAATTGAAGAAGTTTCTGTGAACATAACATTTCTGAACCGGCAGTTTCTGAAGGTACATTCAATTTTAATGACCGCTTCCTCTCTTAGACGAAACATCTATACAAACAAAAGTTTTGAAGATTTTTACTACTATTTTTTACTATGTAAAAATTTTGCTGTTTTCTCGGTTGGGTCGTATTTTTGATATTCGATCTGAACCAGGTTTGAAAATTAGATCACGAGTAACAGGAAAATTCTGGAGGACTGCATTAAAATCGCATTATTGGGACGTGCAACTCGTATATTGAAGTTGAGGAACTCGAACTATTTCGGGTAGTCCGGAAATTTCTCGGTCGACCTTTCACTAAATTCTCCCTTCATCTTGTAATTTATTTCTGGCTTCAACATCATAATCATGAGTGATAGGCGTACAAACTAAATAAGAGAAAATTTATGGGAACCATCAAGTATATAATTTATCCTTTATTTGAGGTGTGCAATATTTTCTCATAACTTTCGTCATGAGAAGTGAAGTTATTACTAAAATAGTATTATAATAAATACAATAACAATAAAATACAGGACCTATATTTTATTTCAGAATCTGCGGAATTATATTTGTCTATTCAGAATAGAAATCAGTTTTCGAAATTGAAGAAACTTTTATTCTGAGATCGGATTTCCGCCTGGCAATTTAAGTTCGATAAAGTATGCTTGAGGAAAGAGTTTTTTCAAAATGATATATATTTTTCTAGTAATATAAAAAAAAATGAGATAGAAAAAGACTGAAAGGACTGAGTTATTCGACGTATTGACTTCATTGACTGGAGAAATCCGCGGAATTCCAAATATCTGAAGGAATGCAGAAAATAAAATCGATGCTGAGCGCGTTTCTTTCTTGAAAAGTACAGCAAACGCCTTTAACGTACGATTTCATTTCTCACCCGAGAGGCAGGAAATTGAAAGTTGAAGATCTGCGATCTGTAGGATGGTTTCTAGAAAGAGACTTTTTACACGTTTCGTGTCAATATCAAAATAGTTTCAACGACTAAAGTGTGACGAGATCCAAGAATATAGATACAATGGAAAAATCTACCAAAAATTGAAGACATAATTTTAAACTTCCCATGCAGAAAAAAATTGTAAATATTTCGAAAACATTCTTTATATCAACTATTTACTTAGTGTTTTATATACAATGTCCTAAATCCTTTGATATTTTATATTCCATTACACAAGGTACGCTATAAATTTTTCCTGGAATATTCCCGAGCCTTTATGACCACAATGTTCTATTGATAAATATCCATATAAAAGAAGCAGTAATTAAAAAAGTTTATAGAAGTATAATCCGGGACGAAAAAAAGCTGATTAAGCTCTAGTCCCGGTAAACGACTTTTTCGTTCCAGTTTTCTTTTTGAGCTTCATTGTTCTATAATGCGGTGATAGTTAATTGGAATTTACCGCAGCGCCACTTATAATCTTATCAGATTCATTAATCGACAGGCTCTGGCGAACCCAGATCCGCCAAGTACAATGTCCTTTGCTCGGTTATCGTAACCTGCAAAGCGAATCCGCTTAATTGGGTTAACGGGACTAGAATGTAAATCGATGTCATTTTATGCCGCGAACGTGCTTCATCCCTTTTACGAGATATTTGAAACTTTCGAAGAAAATACGTAACGTTCTGTTCCTGTAGACTTTTACAATGCACCATAAAAAGATCCCTCTATTTCATCACACGTTTACCAGAAAATATCACTTTGCATTTAGATTCAAATATACCTTTTGTGGAAGATTCAACAGTTTTCTTTTTTCCATTCCAGGGCGGACCTGCTGATTGTGAAAAATGACACGGAAACCTTCCTAAAACTCCCCAATATCAAGATCGCAGACGAGGGGTTGTACAAATGTGAGGCCACCTACTTAGCAGTCAATAGGGAATGCAACAATGTCCAACATATCACTCTCAATGTCACCGGTAAGCATTATCATTTTTTATTGTGACTTTTTAATTTTAAGGTGGGATCTTTACTATTAACTGAAATAATTATGGAGCTTATTATTATCATCTATTCTAAAAGATGATTGATTCGAAGTAGAAATATCGATAGTAATTTTCGACAATCGCTACTTGCCGAATCCTAAATTCCGCGTGAATTGAATTTGAAATTTTGAATTTTGTTTCGTTAATAATCATTTTGTTATGAGTCTAAACTCGAATTACATTGAAAATCTAGGAATTTTAAGGGAATTTTATGGAATTTTTAAAGATTTCATGGGAGATAATGGGATTTTAAATGTTATCATAGATTTTTAAAGAATTTCAAGAAGTTTCTGGGAATTTTTAGAATTTTTCACGACCTTAATCAGATATCAATCGGACTTCAAGGTATTTTTATGACTTTTAAAATATGTATTTTCTGGGATTTAAATAAGGAATTTAAAACTTTATCGGGAATTTTATTGAATAATTTCAAAAGTTTTTATGATTTTTAAAGATTTTGTAGAATTTACGAAGATTTCGAAGATTTTCGTCAATTTTTAAGGGTTTTCAAGAAATATTTATAATTTATAAAAGATTTTGTAAAATTTTTAGGGATTTCATGGAATTTTATGAAATATCTAATGATTTTTAGAGATTTTAAGAGTTGAGAAATTTCCAGAAGTTGCTAGAAATTTTTATTAGAGATTTACACTAATTTTAACGTGAAATTCAAGAGATTAATGATTTTGAAAATTTTTATGTGCATTTTTAACGATTTTTACGAAATTCAAGAAATTTTTAGGATATGAAAACGATTTTGTAGAATTGTATGGGATTTTAGGATATTTCCTGAAATTTTAAGTAATTTTATATGGGATTTTACGATACTTCGTTCAATTTTAAGGTATTTTAAAAGCTTTAGAAGAGTTTTATGAGGTTTTAAGGAATTAAAAATATTATCCTGAAATATTAAGGAATTTTATGAGATTTCTATTAATTTTAAGTGATTTCGAGAGATTTTTCTGATATTTAAATGTTTTTGTGAGAATTTTAAAGAATTTCATACAATTTTATCAAATTTCTATGTAATATTTTTAAGGGATATAAAAAATATACAGAGATTTCGAAGGTTTTCGTCAAATTTTAAGGATTTTCAAGAAATATTTCTAATTTATAAAACATTTTGTAATATTTTTAAGGATTTCATGGAATTTAATGTTTTTAATGATTTTAAGAGTTTTTAAGAGTTGAAAAATTTCCGCAGTTTGCTAGAAATTTTTATAGATTTTCATTAATTTTAACACGGATTTTAAGAGATTAATAAATGAGAAGGTTTTTATGTGCATTTTTAACGATTGTTAAGTGAATTTTACGAAATTCAGGAGATTTTTAGGATATTAAAACGATTTTGTAGAATTGAATGGGATTTTAGGATTTTTTGTGAAATTTTAAGGGATTTTAAAAGCTTTGTAAGAGTTTTATGAGATTTTAAAGAATTTGAAATATTATTCTGAAATTTTAAGGAATTCTATGAGATTTCTAATAATTCTAGGTGATTTTCAAGAAATATTTCTAATTTATAAAAGATTTTGTAATATTTTTAAGGATTTCATGGAATTTTATGAAATATCTAATGATTTTTAGAGATTTTAAGAGTTGAGAAATTTCCAGAGATTGCTAGAAATTTTTATTAGAGATTTACACTAATTTTAACGTGAAATTCAAGAGATTAATGATTTTGAAAATTTGTATGTGCTTTTTTAACGATTTTTAAGTAATTTTTACGAAATTCATGAGATTTTTACGATATTAAAACAATTTTGTAGAATTCTATGGGAATCTAAAATATTTCGTGAAATTTTAAGCGATTTTAAGAGCTTCATAAGATTTTTATGAGATTTTAAGGAATTTTATAGACATTTTCACGAAGTTTAACATGAATCTTAAGAGATTTGGGAAATAAAATATAATAAATTATACAATATTAAAAAAAAAACGTAAATGCGCTTTTTAAATGTTAAATGTTCTTGTAATACATAATTCGGCAGAAATTTGGAGAGCACAGGTGTATGCAAAATACCTGTACAAGGAGTGCATAAAGTTTAATGCTAAACTTTTTAATGGTGTAGATTCGCTCGAGGAAATTCATTCGCCTCGCATAAACGTATTATGCGCACTATATCTACTAAATTACTACTAAGGGTTTGCAAAAAAAAAATGAACATAACCAGGTAAAGATTCGAGAACGCAAAGGACGCCCCGGGCAACGTAATTCTATTGTACATGGGCCATCTTCCTTCGTAACAAAGTATACTGTGCACCCCAGCGGTTTCCTAGAGACGATAAAGTCACAGTGTATTTTCTTTATATCAGCAGGAACTCGTTATGTCGCATATTATGAGCTCTACTTTGGGTAAGGAACTCAACGAAAACAACACGAGAGAGTTTCTGTCGTTTTAAACTGTAATCGCGTGCATAATGCATTCGAGAAGTAATTTCGGGCTGATCGTATCATCCTTATAACATCTTGTAAACGATTCTTATCATATCTGGCTATCTTCGAAGTATCGGCGCTTGTAACTCGCGTCATAATCCGATCAGATTTTGCATCATATTGTGCAGCAAAGAGCTTCAGAATAAATCGATAATGGCAACACTTTATCTTCGTCAAAGTGTAATGAAGAAATCGCGCAAAAAATTTGATAAAACGATTTAATCTTGTGTATTACGCCGGTTAGAAAAATTGATTTACGATTTTTTTAAACAGGAGTCCAAACCATTCATTGCATAAAATTTGTTTCCTTGTAAAGAATATATTTTTCGCTTCAAACGTATACGGAATTTTCTAGCAGTATAATGATATCATAAAAATGATAGAAAATACTTTTCTAAAGGAACTTTAGTCATATATAATAGATAAAAAGGTATAAAAAGGATAAATATGCAGTATTCTTAAATCTATAACTTTTTATCGCCCTTTTTTATGAAGACTATAATTTCGGAAATTTTTAAGGCCATCTGATTTTTATCACGCTTCCTTATAAAGCAAATATTTTTTAATAGCATTATATTTTATAGTCTTCTATATATATATACAACAGGTCTTAGTACAAATTATTTACAGTTGTATTTTTACCGAGAAATATTTATAAACTCAGTTTGGTACTCATTAATTATTCAATGATCCAAAACTGCTATTCCACTAGCTAAACAATTTTGTAACTTTATATATATTTAGCATAACGTATAGTTTTAATTACGAGCATAACTTCATTTGAGAAATTGTGCAACAGAGAACGTGTCAAGTTGTACTGAAGCAAAGAAAGTTTAGCTCTTGTTGAAGTTCGTTTCAAGGGAACGGAGAGAAATTACAACACGGTAGGATAATCATTCAGTGAGATTTAGCATTGCATGTTTCTACATTTAAAGCAGTACAATCTTTATCGGACATTTCATCAGGAACTTTACTCCGCCGAGGCAGATTAAATCTTTGTATAAAGATCGGAACCGTTTTCAAATAGACAAGCAACAAATAGCAATTGTACTTGTTGCCAGGATGAGTTGTCATTGTAGCCAGTGCTTTCCGTTTCCTTCGTTTTTCTTCCCCTTTTATCTGTTTCCTTAAGAATGTACCATTTTGGGGCGAGTGAAAGGAAACGACTCGAGAGTTGTAAAAAGCATCCGATGTAAAACTTCCGCCGTCCATACTGCCTTCAGGGTACTAAATAGCACTATTCGCAGTTCCATTTTAGGCTTGTACTTAAGCCGCCAGCCAGCCTTAACGAGCCAAGGAACATAACGTGTGCGATTTATATTGGGTGATTTCCAGAGACAATTGCAATAGGACATATTTTATGTGAATTCTAGCCATTCATTTATGAAATCTTACATAGACATTTACTTTAAAAATAAAAATATAAAGAGTACTTTGGATTTGGCTGAATATTTTTAATAAAACCACGATAACTTGTTTAACCAGAGAATTTTTAACTCAGTTTAAAATATATTTATAAAATCCGAATTAAATCTGTAGGAAGAAGGAAATTTTATTACATTTCCTTGAAGATTTAATTAAAATAGTATTTTCTTTACTTTATATGTCTGACCGTAATCGTCTGATTCTACTTAAACTCAATTTACTCAGAAATCCGCTTTGGTTCCATAAATTGAAATTAAAAGAAAAATACACTTGATGGAAATTTAGAATAGTGTAATTAATTGTTAGGTACGGTATAATTAACGGAAGTTCATTAGCGATGTAGTTCCTTTATCTCCATTCGAATAAATAGCTCAAGTGTAGTTTCACCAGAGTTTGAAAGGATTCCTTGCAACTGGCTTAACACAGTAACATCTATAAATTATCCTATGCACTATTGTGCTCTCGGAAGCCAACTTCTAACATCCGGCATTCGAGTGCCGATCGCAGCACAGCATCGATTTAACATCAGTAGCTCGTCTTTAAGCTCCGCTGTTAGTAACACTGAAGGAACAATGGCGTTTGCCATTCGATGCAACAATGCCGCACTAGCGACTGCTTGCGTCTCGAGATCCCTGGCCGCTCTGAGCTTCTGATGTCGATTTGATGGGAATGAAATTGCATCTAACAGGTCATGAACTTATATGACCAACTTATACGGTGCAAACGCATCGCTGCTGCTCTTCAGCGAATGTCTATCCACACGACTCATATCAACCTTCAGTGAAATGTCATTTCACGGTTCCAATAAATTTCAAATATTGGTTACAGCTAGATCGCTAAAAACTTGTTCTAGTACAAAATCTCATAAAGATTTCTTGTGAAGATTTCTCGCAATAAGAACGAACGCGTGCTCGGCGCGCGTATTTATCTTCTTTTTAAATATTATGTAATTTATTATATTTTATTTCTCTAATCTCTTAAAATCTATGTTAAACCTCATGAAAATCTCTAAAAATTCTTAGAAACCTTTTGAAATTCTATGACAAACTTTAAAATCTCTTAAAATTCCCCGAAAAATTCTTGAAATTTTACGGTAACATTTAAAATCTCTTGAAATCACTTAAAATTATTAGAAATCTCATAGAATTCCTTAAAATTTCAGAATAATATTTCAAATTCTTTAAAATCTCATAAAACTCTTACAAAGCTTTTAAAATCCCTTAAAATTTCACAAAACATTCTAAAATCCCATTCAATTCTACAAAATCGTTTTAATATCCTAAAAATCTCCTGAATTTCGTAAAATTCACTTAACAATCGTTCAAAATGCACATACAAATTTTCAAAATCATTAATCTCTTGAATTTCACGTTAAAATTAGTGTAAATCTCTAATAAAAATTTCTAGCAACCTCTGGAAATTTCTCAACTCTTAAAATCTCTAAAAATCATTAGGTATTTCATAAAATTCCATGAAATCCTTAAAAATATTACAAAATCTTTTATAAATTAGAAATATTTCTTGAAAATCACCTAGAATTATTAGAAATCTCATAGAATTCCTTAAAATTTCAGAATAATATTTCAAATTCTTTAAAATCTCATAAAACTCTTACAAAGCTTTTAAAATCCCTTAAAATTTCACAAAACATTCTAAAATCCTATTCAATTCTACAAAATCGTTTTAATATCCTAAAAA
>UCOK01006862.1:0-10501 GCA_900474325.1 Synergus umbraculus
AGTAATTCGAGATATATATTCAGTTTTAATCTGGTTTTAAAATCTATGAAGATTTTAAAATTTCAATAATGCAATGAATACCTAGAATAAAAATAAAACTAATATTTTTAAGCATCGAGGAATACGAAAATCTTGTAAAACAGAAAAATCTCGTTTCAAGAACACAATTTTTTTTGCCGAAAAATCAAAATCCGGAATGTATAAACGCGTTTCATTGAATATCTCGGTTCACTCCAAGATGCATTCGTATAGTTTCTTCAATGGGACCAAACGACCAGGACGACAAAAAATCGTTCGTCTGTGTGCGTGAGGGTGTAGGTACGCAAGGTCCACGATTTCACCATGTCTGGCCAGGTAATGCAGAAACTGGCTAGATTTTGGTTTATTTCTATGCTACTTTCGGACCTTGATACACAATTTGGCCACCCAAGCGCCACTATACTAATAGTTGGGCCTCCTCTGGGCATGTTTACTCTCAGTTTCTCTCTGTCTGAATAAATGTAGAAGTATCTTTGCAGAGAAAAAAATGTCGGTAAGGCAGGAATCGGGTAAGTTTTACATGGCCTGAAGACTATTAAAAATTCATTTTTCGACGGAAAAAATGAATTTTGATTTGTAGTGGCCTATTTGGGTTAATTTTACATAAACAAAAAATTTAAACTCTAATAAAAAAAAAACCTGATAAGTAGAAAATTAAAAAATTTTGAGTTTCGACTAATCTCCACCAATACTACAATGCTATATTGGTAGCTTTTTTTGAATCGCACACTTTTTTTTGCATGCCTGTGTAATTTTAGTGAAATTGATTTTTCTGCTGTAAATTCTCAAATAATCATATCTAATTCAAAGCCGATGTAAAAAGAAGAAATATTCCAGATTTCTCTATAATCAAATCAATTAATCTATATAATTAATGCATTTAATTGAAAAGGAAGAAAGTTATGGTTATTTAAAATTTTGCAAAATATGAAGAAAATAAAAATTTCTTGTCTATTTAAAAATTCTTTTGATTTCTATTGGAATGTTTCAAATTTGTTTAAAATAATATTCAGTAATTGAGATTGTGTTGGGTGGAGGTGTGTAAACCTTTTCTTATCAGTCTAATAAACAGTTTTCTTTTTCAGTACCGCCAATTATATAAGTCAATTGGCAGATGCTCTGAAGTATTGTCATAAAAGAAATGTTATTCATCGTGATATAAAACCTGAAAACTTGTTGCTTGGTCTTCACGGCGAACTGAAGATCGCGGATTTTGGTTGGTCAGTTCATGCGCCATCTTCACGAAGATCAACGTTATGTGGAACTTTGGATTATTTGCCACCTGAAATGGTTAAGGGTCAAACGCATAATCACACTGTGGACTTGTGGGGCATCGGCGTACTTTGCTATGAATGCTTAGTTGGGGACCCTCCCTTCTTAGCAAAAACGTATGAAGATACTTACAGAAAAATCACGAGAGCTAGATATACTTTCCCGGACTTTATTAGCGAAGGAGCACGTGACTTAATTTTAAAGGTAATTTAAAAAGACTTCTTTAAATAATTAAAACAATATGGAAAAGCAATCTTTTAAAAGTGAAAACAACTTTATTTGATACTTGCTATTTTAAAATCTTTTGAACTTTTTGATTCCTTAAAAAAAAATCTTAAAACCCCTTCAAATACTTTAAATTTATTTACGATCTCTTGAAATTTCCTAAAATCACTTATAATGTGTTGAAATCCTTTAAAATTTTTTCGAAACCTCTTGAGGGAATGTGATGAATATATTAATAGCATTATTGAAAATTTATTTTCATTTTTACTACTTTTCTGTCAGGAAAATTATTTGTCTAAATGTCAGGGAATTTCTTCAAATTCGTTGAAATTCATTAAAATTCTTGAAATCATTTGAAATTGGTTAAAATCAACTGAAATCTCTTAAGAATGCTTCCACATATTATAATTTACTTTGTCATGATTGAAAAATCCTCAAAAGAGATTTTAAAGGACACCAACAAATTTCTAGGAATTTAAAGGGATTTGCAGGAATTTTGATACATAAAATTGTTAAAAGTTCTTGTATAATTAAAATAATAAGGAGTCAGTATTTTAAATTAGAAAATACCTTTATTTAAATCTTGTAATTTATAAAAATACATACGTTGCGTGAGACAAAAACGCCTATATCCCTAGTTGCATACGATATTTTTTTCAAAAAGTGCATGAAACCACGTATTTGAGAGCGTGTTAAGCGAGCTGATAGTTGCTGTTTCCAGAATTTAGAATAGCGCGACTACAAGATTTTCCGCCAGAGGCAGTACTGTCGCGAATTTTTCTACCCCCAGCTGGAATTTTTACCCCTTTTAGGAGTTTTTTTTTCACAGTTTTTTTGCACTGCTCTAGAAACAGCAACTTTCAGCTCGCTTCATACGCTCGAAAATACGTGGTTTTCGTGCTCGTGTTGAAGAAAAAACTTTAAATCAAGTCAAATGCATATTAATTCCGTAAAATCACTCATAATCTTTAAATATTCCTTATAATTTTATAAAAATCAATTAAGGGCGATGGAATTTGAAAGAAAAAATTGACAGAAACTGTCAAAGTCTGTGGGAAGATACTAATGTTATCACTAGGATTTGGTATTGGGGTTTCGAAGGGAGAGAAGCGCAAGATGATCGATTTTTGGTAGCACACTTTGGTAAGAAAAGGTGTAGAACAGGTCAAGACTCACCAGTTTTTCGATAAAACGAATATATGAAGCGATGGAGGTGAATAAATATGCGCCGATAATGGCGGATATTTTGATAGCACGACAAGAAAATAATAGATTAATAGATAGACAGCTGCAAATTGATACAGTGCTGACCTCACTCAGCTATAGTTTTGGCTGGAATGAGTTGAATTTAAAAAAGAAAGCTAGTCTCCGATTTGAAATATTTATTCTATTATTGAGAGATTTTAGTAATATAAATGCATTCTATACTTGTTACTAAAGGTAGGGATTCATTTTTTCTTATCTGACATATGAGAAGGATCAAACGAAAAAAGATTACTGCGATCTTTCTGCTTGCAATTCAAATCATTCCCGCCAAAACTATCGCCGAGTGAGGTCAGCACTGTATCAATTCGCAGCTATCTATCTATTAATCTATTATTTTCTGGTCGTGCTGTCAAAATATCCGCTATTATCGGCGCATATTTATTCACCTCCATCGCTTCATATATTCGTTTTATCGAAAAACAGGTGAGTCTTGACCTGTTCTACACCTCATCTTTCTAAAGTGTGCTACCAAAAATCGATCAACTTACCCTTTTTTCCCGTCAAAACCCCAATATCAAATCCTAGTGAAAAGTTGACAAAATTAGACAGGCGCCCAACAAGGGTCTCAAAACAGTGGTTGTCGGGAGCCACCCTACACATTAAAACTAAATTTAAAAAAAAATAAAAAACAAGGAATTCAAATCCTAAAAAACTGCGTTTAGTGTGGAATTGTATTATCCGTCTAATAATTTGTACACCCATGCATATTGCAGGTAGGTATACTCGAATTTACTCTCTCAGTGTTCTGACACCCAGAACCCCGTACTAGTCGCGCCCCTGGAATTCGAGTTTCTCTACATTCAAGTTTTTCAAATTCCATCAGCCTTAAGGGTATGTGATACTTTACCGTAAGAGCAATTTAGTTTCCGGAACTTTACGTTCGCAATAATAAATATTTTTCTCTAAAACTAGGCCATTTACCTCTGTTTCTTACAGACCGAGGTAGATGGGCCAGTTTTTCTGAGAACTATTTATTATTATTTACGTAAAGTTGCAAAAACTAAATTGCTCTTATGCTAACGTTTCACATGCCCTTAAAATCTTTTGAAATACCTTCAAATTATTTTAAATATCTTGATATATCTTTTTAAATTTCTTAAATTCCTTGCAATTCTTTGAAGTCTATTCAAAATCTCTTTAAGTTAATTTTAATTCTTTAATGCTCTTTAATAGCTTAATATTCTTTGATTAATTTGAATTCATTTAAAACATTTTGAATAAGAAAAAGTCTTTTAAATTCCTTGAATTCATATTGAGATGAAATTTTTATAAATTCTTTTAAATTCGTTTTCAAGTTGAATAAATACACTTTTAGTGGTTTATACTTCTTTTTCATTTATTTGAAATTTTTTTAGATTCTTTAGACATGTTTTAAATTCTTTCGAATTCCTTTACGGCTGTTGGAGCGACGGACAAAAATGGTAAATAAATTCCAAAAAATGTAAATAAACTCCAAAAAATGGCGAAATCTGTGGAATGCCTCAAATCTGCCATTACTGTCAAGTTATTTTGAAAATATCATTTGAAGGCCGCAAAAATATACGTTTTGAAGTGCCGTTTGGCAGGGGAGAATTTTTCAATATCAGGAATAGTGTTATCGAGCTGCTTTTTGAGAAAAACTAATTTGTTTTTCTAAATGACTCGACAAAAGCATTTCAGATTTAAAAAAAATTTGTAGAAGTTGGCGAGCATCAATTTTACGTAAGAATTGGAATTAAAGAAAAAAAATAGTATACTCGTATTGCATTACAAGTGGTAGGCGACTGCCTTTTCGTGCCAAGTGTAGTGTTTTTAGGACAAGACGTAGATGATGGCACCGAAGGTGCGCGAATCGAAGACGAGTCTAAAAACACTGCAGGAGTCAAGAAAAGGGCCTACCACGTGACATGCACTAAACTTTTTACAAGATCATGAAAAGCGTGAAAAGCACGTTACTTGATTGGAGTTCCGCGCGAAGGGGGCCGCGGGGTTCTGGGCGCAGCCCTGGTAGTAGTTTTGGCAGACACCGTCTGCACATTGTGTACAAGCGTCTATCTCACACCTGTCAAACTTTCATAATGCAGTTTCCGTCGAACTTGAGCGTAAATTTCGCTTTATTGTGTCACTGAATCGCGAATTTCGTGTTGGAATCTGAAGTAATATACAATTCAAACTTTCTCTATTACCTTCATTTTTCGCTCAGTGTCGGTGTTGTGCCTAAAATAATTCAGAAATACGGATGCGTCTCACATTCGGCTGACACTTTGTGTCTCTCTTACGGGAATCGTCTGCTATGCCTACATATACTCCGTTTCTGAAAATGAATATTTCATCATGAAATATTCATTTTCTCGTCTCAGCAGGAATAAAATATTATTTTTATGGGACTCTAGTAATCACAAGTCCCTACATATATGGTAAGTTATCTCCACATATCCCATAAATCGGGTTTCGAAAATAAATACGGTCACACAGGGTCGGACTTAGAATCATTTTGAAAAATTTCTATTTTCACGGATTTCCAAGTCCGTTTATCCAACACCCTTAATATTTGATTTAAACCTTGCACTTCGCGCTCGGCTCTGTTTCATAATATTTTTCATGATTAAAACAAAAACTACTTATCCTATTGAAAAATGGCCAAATGAGAACTTGTAGATCATTTCAAGACCAATAACTCTGTTCCTGATCATTTTCTCTACATCTTGCGTTATTTGGCTCAAAATTTGAATTTTCGATTTTTTAAGGAAATTCAAAAAGTTGTTATGCGGGTCCTATAAAGTTTTCAAAAAGAAACATTTTTCATCTTTAGACTTTTTTTCATATCATGCGCAGTGTTGCCAGATCCCTAGTTGAGCAAGTCGCAACTTGGATGCGCCTGAGTCGCGCAAAAACCGCGCAAGTTTAAATCGCTCAAAAGCGCGCACTTTCAGCCTGAAGTAGCCCAAAGTAGCGACTCACAATTTTTTTTCCAAGAACAAGGGGATAAAAAGCACACAAATAACAAATAATTATGTATATTATTTGTAATTTAACTTTGGATTAGTTCAAATCACAACAGAATCACAGTTTAATTATCTTATACCGCTTTAGCGCTTTACCTCTGGAAAAATTCTCCTATTGCCATTGGTCAAAATTTTACGCCCGTGCCATTCAAAATCGAATTAATTTAAATCGATTTTAAATCACGTGTCAGATTGCAGCCAATTGCAAAATGTCGTGAATCTCGACCAAAGTACCCAAAGAAGACCAATTCTCGAGTTTTTCGCATTTAAGTAGCCCAATTTGCGACTTGTCGCAAATCACCAATTTCAGTTGCGCACAGAGCCTCTGGAGTAACCCAATTCGCGATAAATCGTGCAATCTGGCAGCACTGATCGTGCGTTGCTTGGCTTCTAATTTAAGTTTTCTTTTATTTTTTTGGATTTTCAAAATGTTATAAGTCTTTCAATTTTTTTTGGTCCAAAAAAGTAATTAAAAAAAATTTGTCGACTTTTTGTGTACTACGAACATCTGTCATTAGAATTTTAAAATTAAAAAAAAAAGTGTTTTCAAAATTTTTCAAAATGCTCCAACTTTTTGAATTTTTATCGAAAATGGCTGGCCAACGAACTTGACTTTCATTTTAGGACACTAAAAGAGTATATCAAAGGAAAATTCAATCGGTCAATTCTTTGAAAAGTTATCGTGCTCACAAACAAAAACTCTACAGACAGACACACAGACAGACACACAGACAGACAAACATATTCGTAAAAACATGTTTTTCGGGTTCAAGGGGTCCCAAAACGAGGACATTTAAAAAAACTGGGGAGGTCAAATTTTAAACAAATCTAATACCTTCTCTGATGAGAATGTAAACTAGCTGTGAAGTTGTATCAACTTTTGTGCTCATTCAATGAGCACTTTGCTTCCTGTAAGCAAATATAATTTGCTTCCTCATAGAGGAAGCATTAAGCTTGGATATTACTTGTTTCCATTTATATTTCCAGTTATATTTGAAAAATTCATTTTTAAAAAATTAATGAAGCATTACTTTTTTATTTTCTAATGAAATACATTATTCTTATAGGTCAATCGATTCGTCTCGACATAAGGAATCTTCATTTTCCTTACGTCAACTCAAAATTTTGATTATTTGAAAACATAGAGCGAAAAATTAACTTTCAAAATTATAAATAAACATAACTTCCTTATTTTTTAATGAAATGCATTAATTGTATAGGTCAATCTATTCGTCTCGATGAAAGGAATATTCATTTCCCTTACACCAGCTTTAAATTTTCAATATTTGAGAAGTTATAGTGGAAAAATGAATTTCACGAAAATTATAAAAGTACATAAAACATTTAAAATTAAATATTTTGTGAAACCCTTAAAAGAAATTCAACTAGGTATATAGTTGAATAACTATGCAAAATTTCATCAATTTATCTCTACGCGTTTTCAAGAAATTGCTGGATCGTGACACACACACACACACACACATCCGGACAATTTTTGAGGACATCATACTAGATATATTGCCCTTGAAATATGTTCAAAAAAAACCTTTTTTAGGAAACTGGATTTTGTCACCACTACAAAGCTTCCTCTATGAGGAAGTAAAAGGAAAGAAGAAATGCACAAACTATTGTAACTCACCAGTTTTTCGAAAAATCACTTTTGTAGTCCCAAAATAGCGTGAAATTATTCCATGCTAAAAACGGTGGACATTTTAACTCCCATGATGCAAGTTCTTGACATCTCGAAGACTTCGAGATCACATGTATCTCGCGAAGTCATCATGCGAGTTAAAATATCCACCGTTTTTAGCATGTAATAATCTCGTGCTCGTGTGTTACAAAAGCGATTTTTCGAAAAACTGGTGAAAAATACAAAAATCTGAAAAATAGACAGAATTAGACAGCCGCGCAACAAAGGTCTCAAAACAGTGGGTGTCGGGAGCCACCCTACACATTAAAACTAAATAAAAACTAGCTGTCAAGTTCTATGAACTTTTGTACTCATTCAATGAGCACTTTGCTTCCTCATAGAGGAAGCATTTAGTATTCTTTACATCAGCATTAAATATTGATAAAACATCACACCGCGCTTTGTGCGCCTATATAATTACTTCACGTTACGCACTTGCGATGATCCCACGTGACCATCTCTCAACCAATCAGATCACGAATAAACTGCGAACACTCGACAGGTCATCTATTTTTTAAGAAAGGATTATTTGAGAAGTTATATTTGTAAAATTCATTTTTGTAAATATCATTTTGAATGAAATGCATTAATCTTATAGATCAATCGATTAGGCTGAACATAAACAATCTTCATTTCTCTTACACCAGCTTTAAATTTTTATTATTTGTAAAGTCATATTCGAAATATTAATTTTTTTAAATACAACTAACCATAACATCGTTATTTTTTAATGAAATGCATTAATCACATAGGTCAATCGATTCGTCTCAATGAGAGGAATCTTCATTTTCCGTACATCAACTTTAAATTTTGCATATTTGAGAAGTTATAGTGAAAAAATGAATTTTACGAAAATTATAAAAGTACATAAAACTTGTAAAATTAAATATTTTGTTAAGAACTAATAAGGAATACAAATAGGTATATAGTGGAATAACTATGCAAAATTTCATCAATTTATTTCTACGCGTTTTCAAGAAATTGCTGGATCATGGCACACACACGCTCATACATACATCCGGAAAATTTTTCAGATCATCATATTAGATATATTACCCTTGAAATATGTTCAAAAAAACCTTTTTTAGGAAACTGGATTTTGTCACCAATAGAAAGCTTCCTCTATGAGGAAACAAAAAAAAAAAGGGTATGCAAACCGTGAAAAAGTGCGTTCATTTTGGAATTTTATTATCCATCTAATAATTTGAAAACCCACACATATTGCAAGTAGGTATACTCGAATTACGGTTTGGGTGTCCTGAAACCCAAAACCCCGTGCTTGTTGCGCCCCTGGAATCTAAATTTTTCTACATGAGTGTTTTTCAAATTCCATCAGCCTTAAAAACTCTAGTCTCTTGATTAAATTAGTTGCATAGCACATATGATCAGCTGTGATCGTGTTTGAACTCTTTACTTTTGCATCTCTGAGTTTGTTGGAATTTCACTGAAAGAGATACTCAGAAGGAGATCCCTTTTCTTCAGGGTCGATATTGTACCGTGAGAGCACACGCATATTTCCATACAACGAATTTCCTAAATTGTGATAGTCCAAATGATGGCTTTGATACAGATGCCTACCAATTTCGGTGTAGTTACGGGAAACATACAAGTTATGCCGTGTCCAAAAAGGCTAAATGATGTCCTCAGGATAACCAAAGTAATCCAGCTGATAAATTAACTAGCCAAATACGGCTGAGAACAATTTAGAAGCTTGGGGTACAATTTAGTGGTTTTATGTCCCTCGTTCAATTCAACGTGACTTTTAGATTCCTTCGGAACGATTTTTCTGGCGCTTTTTGGACCTCCGGTACTTTTTGTAAGTAATGACTTAGCGTCTGTTTTACGCGGAAATTCTGGGCCACCCGACCGGAGTGCGCGGTTCGAAAATAACTAATTCGTGAGACGGACACTGACTTTTCCAAATTGAGAGACTTCTTTACCCGTGGCAGAAGTTTGTCAGACTGTCCAGAGCAACTGAATTGCTTTGATTTTATGGTGCTCGTCGTAGGTGTGCTATCGTTAGATTTGGTGGGAAATTTTTGAAATGTCAGGAATTTGGTGTGTTTCGAAAGGAATCGGGGTGAAAGAACTTCTGACTGTGTACTCATATGTTTCAATTTTGATAACTGCAGAAATGCGAATTTCTGTTGGCATATGGATCAGGGGCAAAGAACCCACGCTCCGTCGCAATATCCTTTGGTATTAATGTTTCGACAAGAATTCAATTTCTATTTTTCAACTCAATTTCAATTGAGTATATATTAAATAAAACATAACTAATTCTTATGATATTATTTTAACAGCTGAGTATTAGTAAGCTGATTACAGAGTAGGTGGTCAGTGTCTCAAAGAAATGGAATGCGGAAGGATAGATCTGAGTACGGAAGGAAAAAACAAAAGGGGTACAGGGGGATACTGATAACGCGTCTTCGAGCGTCTTTCATGAGTTGTAACGTGATAATTTTATGTGCCCGTCTCTAGTAGTCGAGTTATATGCGACTTTTGCCATGCTGCATGTTTTTGAGCGCAACGAGAGTTGTGGTTCTTTTCTTTCGTCTTCTATTCATTCGTTTTGTTCTTGCTACTCTACTCTATTAGGCTTGTAACGATTCCTTGAGTTTGGTCTTGACTTTAAGGTTCTGATATTGAGTAATGCTTATATTTAGTAGCTTATTGTGAATGTAAGACCTTATACCCTCTTATAGGCTGGAATCGTGGGAGTGGGACGGTTCCCAAGGGAGGCAAGTAAAGACGCAATAAATAATCAACAATAACAACTTTATTCAAAAACAAAAAACCAAAAAATAACAAGATAGTATCGATTCTCGGCTACGGAAAGACTCGATATAAAACAAGTTTGTTAGTGATAAGAAAGACTCGATATAAACTAAATGTTATTCCTCGCAAACCGAGAAAACGATAAGTCTCTTGAAAATTGAATATGCAAGTTTATAATAATTGAAATCAATTGTTAACAAACAAAATGAAATCATCAACGCTTTTCGCAAACCTAACAAATAAATCC